>ML288877.1:8586-65437 GCA_005239495.1 Nicotiana undulata
GAGGGGGTGTGGGGGTGGGGAGGGGTGTAGAAAAAAAAAGAAATTTTAATAGTTTCTTTGACTGAGGATAATTTTGGTATTATAAAAATTTATAAGAGACAAAGGAGTAATTTTATTGGTCAAACTAAAATGGCTTTTAAGCTCATTCAAACACCCTCATAATACCGTTAAACAACTACTCTCTAGTGGTGTTATCACAATTGACTACATAAAGTCAAGAGATAACGTGTCGGATCCACTTACAAAAGGCCTATCTAAAGAGGCAGTTGAAAGATCATCAAAGGGAATGGGGTTAAGGCCTAGGACAAGTCATCATGGCGGTAACTCTACCTAGCAGACTGGAGATCCCAAGAGCTAGGTTCAAAGAGATCAAACAAAATTATGAATGACAGTTCAACATTGTCAAATAACTCAACTCATTCTCGTGATGAAGACAATGTTCTGAAATCAAGGTAAAGCATTAAGGCTTTTTGATGAGTCAATAAAAGATTAAAGCTTTTTAATGATTTGCTAAGTTTGGCAGGATATGACCAGATAGTGTGTCTTTAAGATTACACGTTTAGGAATCACCTATGTGAGTGTGAAGTGTAAGACTCTTCAAGGGGAATGAAAGTAAAGGCCCATTCTCTAAGCACTCATGAAACCGAGCGGTGTTCATGGCTGAAACGTACACAACCGTGAGAACCATAAATGGTTAAGGATTGATTGTGTGACTTATGTTGTCTAGGTATACAACAAAGATCAACGGTTCAAAGATATCAAATCTACCGATTGACCAAGTATATCCGATATAAGTTCACTACGGAAAGTTCGAAGGGAAACCTACTTATCCAGATGCAATTAATTCTTGCATGTAAAACACACACGCGTCTGTGCATTCCTTTATTTTATATCCATTCCCCATTCATGTGGGGGATTGTTGGTCTTTAAGCTTAGTGTAGCTTAATTTTAAGCTTGGTGTAGCTTAAAGAGATTGAATGGAAAATGGTGGGAAAAGAAATGGAGGAAAGTGAAATTTTGAATTAGTGCACTTTGCCCCTCATTGGTAGAATGAAAGAAAATCTATGTGTATATATAGAGAATCTATTCTTCTAGCTCTTAAAGAGTTGAGAAGAAGGCAAGCCTCGCGTCGTCGTCGCTCGCTCGGCTCGACTTCAGATTCGAATTTGGATTTGGATTTAGATTTGGTCAAAGATCGATTGATTAATATTTTTGGACAAAATTACTTTCAAATTATTTAATTAATTAATTAAATTAATTAACGAAAATTCAATCCGGAATAATCCATGACCCGCGACCCGGTCCGGTCCAGTCCAGTCCATTTTTCTTTCCCGGATTATTGTAAATCCATTTTGTTTTTCCCGCAATATTTCCCCACCTGTTTCAACAACTGTGGTTGTTCTGAAAGGTTGCAAACTTTTTCAGAAACAGTGCCAAATTGGCTATAAATATTCCTTCAAATCATTTACTTACGAAATTTTCTGATCATCGTCTTCTTCTTCTGCACATAAAATTTCCAGTGTGTTTTAAAGCCTTCGAGTGGTTCGTAATTCACCGACATTTTTGGTACCAACACTCCAGCGAGTTAAATCGTTCTATCCTAGGAGGATATATTCCAAAACCTCGGGTACTTGAGGGGAATAATTTTCTTAAGGACATACTGTGTATTCAGTGGGCTCGGTTTATTCCTATACTGTTTTTCAGAATTTATTTTGACGTTCTAGTTCTACTAACTTTCTGTTTCTATTTTTCAGAAAGTTTATTATTTTATTTATTTTACAGCAATACAAATAAATAAAACTTTTTAGGGTTTCTCAAAGAATGTCCCCTATATATAGGAAACAAAGGAGAGAAAAATGGCATCTGAAACTCTCTGAAAGAGCTCATTGTAATATTGACTATTGAAAGAATATACACTCCTTGTCTTTTCTATTGATTCCCACGTTAAAAGACACATTTTCACATACAAGATCCAAGAATACAATATCTCATCCACGTAACTTATCATTTGCATTGCTGACATAGAGATAGTTGATTCTCGTCGCTTGACATCTTGGGCGAGTTATTCTTTATTATTACAATTATTGCTATTGCATGCATTTACTCCGCATGTTCACTCACATATTCATTATCGAATAATTATCAGCATCTTTGTCTGATATTTAATACTACGGTATCTTATTTCATCCATTCATCACCACATTTACAGATCTGACGGTCATTAAGATTAACTAGGATTAACCTTCCATTTTACATATTAAATCTCTCATAAAAGTGTTCATCATATTTTTGATAAAATAATTTGGCGCCGTCTGGGGAAATTTTCTAGTTAAAATATGTAGTTTATGTTAGATCTAAAAGGAAAACAACAGCACGTACACGCACACAACCATCTCTTTCCATCTGCACAAACTAACAATGGCAGGGAGAGGAAAAGAAAGGTTAAAAGCCATAGCAGACGTTACTACTAACCTCATAAACACCATTAATGAGGATAACGACGAAGGAGAGCTGAAAGCCACACCCAGCGTCGCGGTCGGGCAAGGTGGTTCACCCCCTCCCCGCGGAAGTGTAACTGTTGTTCGAGAAAGAGACGCTTCCACATCCACAGCTGAGGAAACGCCACCAGCAGTAAAAAAGTTACTAGAAGCATGGTTGACAAGTACACTGAATGACTTCCTCGACAACCCTACTCAAGGAGTGGATCAGAACGCCACACCAGCAGAGGCAATTACTGTCGACGAGCAAACCGCTCCCCGCCCAACAGGTAACACCAACGCTACAGTTGATGCAGGTAACGACGCACTCGCAGTCATACTGAGGAAGATGGAGGAAATGGAAAATGAGAATAAGGCACTACAAGATCAGATGAAGGATCACCAGGAGAGGTTCAACAAGATACCCGTACCCCAAAACTCCAACCCAAACGGGACGTTAGCCAGTTCGTAGAGCAACCATAAAGCGAAGAAGCGGCCCCACATCCCATCCCCAAAACATTCAAAATTCCGCCATACTTGAAAATATATGATGGCACGACAGATCCTGAATATCACATAATCCACTACGTCATGACCGTGAAAGGCAGCGACCTCTCAAAGGAGAAAGTACCATCCGTGTTATTAAAGAAATTCGGCGAAACCCTAACAGGGGGAGCTCTAACATGGTACTCACAGTTTCCAGCACGATCCATAACAACGTTCGAGGAAATGGTCGATAAGTTTGTAACCGCCCACGCCGGAGCCAAAAAGGCCGAAGCTAGGGTGAACGACATCTTCGCCGTTAGACAGTCGCCTGGCGAGGGACTCAGGGACTTCCTTGCCCGATTCCACAGGGTCAGGATGAGCTTGCCAAATATATCTGAAGGCATGGCCGTAGCAACCTTCCAAAATGGGCTTAACAGAACTTGGCCGAGGGCGACTAGAAAATTGTTGAGCAGGCTCATGAAGTACCTACCCACTACCTGGGAAGAAATCTATAATGCCTACTGCACTGAGGTCCGAGCGGATGAGGAAGACCTCAATGGACTAACTCAACGGTTGACGTCAGTCCATATAGAGTGAAGACGAGATCACCGTAACGATGCCTGAAGGGATCACGTAGGCCCACGTACCAACCGTGATAGGCACCAGCCATATGTCAGAACATCAGTTCCACCATCTCCTCTCCATATGGAAGGGCCGTCTAGGCCAAACACAGAGACTCAACGGAACGACAAAGTTATGCCCCCACTTTTATCCACTCACAATTTTTGTGACTCCCCTTCAGAAATAGTGTACGCACTGTAAAAGCTCGGCCCAAAGGTGAAATGGCCGCAGAAGATGAAGTTCGACCCAAGCACCAGAAGGTCGAATGCCCTCGATGAGTTCCACTAGGAACGAGGCCACAAGATAGATGACTGCATAGCTTTACGACAAGAAGTGGTGAACATGCTCAACCAGGGACACCTGAAAGAATTGATGAGCGACCGCGGAAGAGCCAACTTCGGCAGAGGAGGAGAAAAACACCAAGGGCTCCCAAAGCCGCCCTCCCCCACCTGCATCATCCATATGATCATCGGCGAAGGCGACGAGGCCACGATTAATCATGTGAAATTCACCACCACGCACAAGGTAAAGAGATTAATCAAACACGAACGGTATGACGATCTCGAAGACAGTATCATCTTCGATAAATCGAATACCCATGGTTTGACTTTCCCTCACCTTGATGCTCGTGTCATTACCTTACGAATTTTAGACATTGGCGTAAGATGAATAGTGGTTCACGATGGGAGCGGCGCGTGTATTATCCACCCTCAAGTTATTCCCCAAATGAGATTCGAGGATAAGATAGTACCACGCTGCATAACACTGGCAATGTTTAAAAATGCAGTTGAACGAACCTCAGGAGAAATAACACTACCCGTACTGGCCGGAGGCGTCACGTTGGAGACAACGTTCCATATTATGAACCAGGATACAACTTACAACTCCATCATAGGACGGCCTTGGATACATGGCATGATGGCCATTCCATCCAGCCTTTATTAAGTAATCAAGTTCCCGACCCCCTAGGGAATATTCAGCATTAGAGACGAACAACGCATATCACAAGAGTGTTACCGCATCGCCCAAGACTGTACGTACACTCAACAGTTGAAAGAGACAAACTAGGAGGCATAGCAATTACCAAAGTCGGGAACAAAACCCGACGGTCAAAACGACATCATCAAGGACCTGACATCGTAGAAGCCACGGGGTCAACAGTAGAAGACCTCGTCCGCGTCCAATTAGACAAAAATGACGCCAACAAAAAGGCTTACATCATCGACAAACTCTCCGAACCACCTAAATTTCATGAAATTTTAACTAACAATGTAGACCTATTCGTTTTCTCCCATGTAGATATGTCAGGCACCTGAAAGGACATCACCACACACAAATTAACGTGGACCCGCTATATCCGCCAGTACGATAGATGAGAAGAAAATTTAATGCCGCAATCAATGAAGCAGTTCGCGAGGAAATAGAGAAAGTGTTAGCCAACGGCTCCATCAGAGAATCCAAGTACCCAGTGGGTCGCCAACAACGTCATGGTGAAAAAGAAAAATGGTAAATGGCGCATGTGCGTTGACTTCACAGACCTAAACAAAGCATGCCCAAAAGACTCTTTCCCGCTGATGCACATCGACCAACTCATCGATGCAACGACAGGACACGAGTTGCTAAGCTTCTTGGACGTATATTCATGATATAATCAGATCATCATGGAAGAGGAGGACCAGGAAAAAATGACTTTCATAACTCACCAAGGGACTTATTGTTATCGAGTCATGTCGTTTGGATTGAAGAACGCAAGAGCAACTTACCAAAGGTTGGTCATCAAGATGTTCAAAGAACAACTCGACAAAACAATGGAAGTATACCTAGACGATATGTTAGTCAAATCCGAAAGGAAAGAAGATCATATCGACCATCTGAAAGAAGCCTTTGGTATATTGAGACACAACGACATGAAGGTGAATCTTGAGAAATGCGTCTTCGGCGTAACCTCAGGTAAGTTCCTCGGCTTCTTGGTGTCACAAAGAGGCATCAAAGTCAACCCCGACCAGATCAAAGCTATCGAAGGAATACCCAAACTATTGACCAACAAGAAACAAGTGCAAAAGTTGACCAACCGCATAGCCGCACTGTCAAGATTCATCTCACGATCTTCCGACAGGTGCCACAAAATTCTTCAACGTCCTCAAAAAAGACAACGGACTCCATTGGAACTCAGAATGTGTCAAAGCCTTGAGAGAACTGAAGTCATACATGTCCTCGCCTCCACTGCTCGCCAAAGCTGAAACCGGCGAACGCCTCTTAGTATATTTGGCAGTGTCAGAAGTAGCGGTAAGCTCAATACTCATCCTTGAAAACAAAGGTACGCAATCACCAATCTATTATATTAGCAAAACCCTGGTCGATGCCGAAATGAGGTATCTTCACCTTGAGAAGATGGCCCTGGCACTGGTCACGGTTTCAGGAAAGCTCAGACATTGCTTTCAGTGCCACCCCATATCGGTCATCACGACTTTCCCCCTTAGAAGTTTCTTACATAAACCTGAACTATCGGGAAGATTGGCCAAGTGGGCCATCGAACTAAGCAAGCATGATATCACATATCATCCACGAACGACGATAAATTCGCAAGTGCTAGCCGACTTCGTCACCGACTTCAGCGCCAAGATAATGCCTGAAGTCGAACAAGAAGCCTCTCGTACCATCTCCCTTCAACCTGACCTATGGATCTTACCCACCGACGACACTTCTAACGCGTCAGGATCGGGAGTGGGACTCGTATTTGAGGTCCCAACGAGTGAAGTAATTCGCCAATTTATACGATGCCCAGATATGACTAGCAACGAGGCCGTTATTGCATGACTAAAACTGGCCCTCAAATATGGAGCCCGACGAGTTATCCTTGGGTGCGATTCACAACTTGCTGTCAACCAAGTAACAGGGACTTATCAAATTAAAGAGCAACGGCTACAAAAGTACCAAACAGAAACCCATAAACTACTACCAGAATTCGACGAATGTCAGCTCGATCAAATACCTCGAGCTCAAAACACCGAGGCAGACGGCCTCGCTAAGTTAGCAACAACAACAAAAAGCATAAATAGAAAGGAGAATGTCGTCACATTACTCCACTCGTCATCAAATCGACTTGAGGTACACTCTGTGAACTTAACCTTGGACTGGCGCAACCATATTATAACTTACTTGCAGGAGGGAACACTCCCAGCGGACAAAAAAGAAGCAAGGAAGCTCCGAATGCAGGTAACTAGGTAGAACATCATCGACAACGACTTGTACAAAAGGACATTGGGCGGTCTTTTGGAAAAATTCCTCGGACCAAACAAAACCAGGCGAGTACTCGAAGAAGTACACGAGGCCATTGCGGCGCCCATGCCGGTAATCGAGCACTTGTCAGATGCCTCATACGGGCTGACTACTATTAGCCCACTATGAAAAAAGAAGTCACAGACTCCGTCAAAAAATGCGAACAATGTCAGAAGTACGCACCCATGATACACCAAGCAGGCGAACATCTCCATTCAGTCATGCCACCCTGGCCATTCATCAAATGGGGAATGGACATCGTAGGGTTGCTTCCAGCCGGGCGAGGTAGTGTACGTTTCCTTTTAGTTTTGACTGACTACTTCTCTAAATGGGTGGAAGCAGGTGCCTTCACCCAAATACACGAACATGAAGTCATCACATTCATATGGAAAAATATAATATGTCGTTTCAGCATCCCAAAGGAAATCTGTTGTGATAACAGACCACAGTTCACCGGGAAAAAGACCGCCGAATTCTTCGAGAAATGGCATATCAAGCGCATACTCTCCACGCCATATCATCTCTCCGAAAATGCGTACTACTTTGTTTATTTACTTCATTGGATAATGTCACATTGTTCAATATATACATTTGAGTTCTTCATCTACCTAGTCCCTTCATCGGTCTGGTTGGAGTAGACGATAGGCGGAGCGATGAATAATCAGCTTGAACTTCGAGGCGCCCCCCTCATTAACAGACGACACCAAATTATTTTATCAAAAATATGATAAACACTTTTATGAGTGATTTAATATATAAAATGGAAGGTTAATCCTAGTTAAGCTTAATGACTGTCAGATCTTTAAATATGGTGATGAATGGATGAAATAAGATGTCGTAGTATTAAATATCAGACAAAGATGTTGATAATGATTCTATAATGAATATGTGAGTGAACAGGCGGAGCATGCATTGGCAACAATTGTAATAATAAAGGATAACTCGCCCAGGATGTCAAGCGACGAGAATCAACTATCTCTTTGTCAGCAATGCAAATGATAAGTTACGTAGATGAGACACTGTATTCTTGGATCTTGTATGTGAAAGAGTGTCTTTTAACTTGGGAATCAATAGAAAGACAAGAAGTGTATATTCTTTCAATAGTCAATATTACAAGGAGCTCTTTCATAGAGTTTCAGATGCCTTTTTCCTCCCCTTTGTTTCCTATATATAAGGGAACATTCTTTGAGAAACCCTAAAAAGTACAAGGGAAGGAATATTCTAATAGAATATTCTATTTTTCTAATCTAAACTATACTACCGTTACTATGGACCTCTACCATCGACCTCGTTCGAATTAGAGCCTTCGTCCCAACCGTTGGCCGACCCAAGCTTCGACCTCGGCCGATGACATCGTTATATTTGATCCAAATTTAGACCAATGCACTCACAAACTGGTTTAATAAGTAAAATTCTTTCATGGCCATCTCCTATGATGTTAAGTTAAGTAATTATGTATTGCAAAACTTTTGCTTAGTTAGTCTAATATTGTTATCCAAGTAAGAGTTTCTACTGGAAATATTAATCCTCCATCTTTTATAAAGAAAGAAAAAGGCTTCTACTTGCAAGTCGCAACGTGTCCCATTACGATTTGAATCTTGAAATTCAAGTCCCTTCGATAGGGACGCTTTCCAGCTTATTATATTTCCCCTTACCCTGAGCTTCCCACTCTGCCTTCTTTGTGATTCAAACCCTCAATCTTAAGATTAATGAAAGTAGGAAGTGCTTATAACTTAAACAATCCTCTCTTGTTACTCATGCTATCGTTAATATCTAACTTCCATCAGCGTAAAGTTTATAATACAGTCAGATCTTTTTATAACAACTTTTTTATATAATAGTCATTCACTATAAAAGTTTAATTTTTCTAAGAAATGGTTTTTTATGTTATATTTTTACCCCTCTATAATAGCTTTCTACTTATAACATCAACCACCATCTTTATGACAATACGCTCTTTATAAAATTATCCCTCTATAACAACAATGTAGATTTTCTAAGATTATTACTAATAATAAATCTAAATATTTTAATCAAATATTTTATAATTTTGATATACAACTTATAATAGAAATATGTATCTTAAAGATATCAGTACGTTTCATGAAAATATGCACATTATTTTATTCTTTTTGAAGATCTTCAAATGATATATTTTTCATTAGAAAAATGCCAACAGATACTTAAAAGATTTATTTATACTTTTTGAAGACACGCACATCATTATTTTTTCATTTGAAGATCTACACACGATATATTTATATTGTACAAATCTCAACAATATGTAAACGAAATATATTCGCAATTATTTTTAAGATATGCATATTACAGTCTTTTATTTGAAGAGATTTGCACGTGATACTATTTGGATCTTTAAATATTTGAGTGAGTTTTCCTTAGTGCATGGGTAAATATCGAAGAATATGAAAGTCAATTAACACATATTAAGTTATTTGTTGTAGCTTTGATCATATTTTTTTGATGGTGCTATTGTACTAATGTTGAATTATTCAAGTTCATCATCTCCCACCTAATACGACATCACATCTTCAATTTGTTGATGCTGGTATACTTGCAAATTTTAAAGTTAAGTACAAAAGCTGCTTCAACAAGCATTTGATTGATGAATATGAGCGTCATGGGAGCCATCCATTATCTAGTGACAATAAGTTCAATATGCGACGAGCTATTAACACCCCAATAGAAGCATGGAATGATGTGAAGGATCCACCATTCTCCATTGTTGAAAAAAGACTACTGGAATCTTACCTACACATGACAATTCCAATATTGATAGTGAAAACATTGAACTAGTCGGGGATGTTGGGAATATATCATCACTTATAACTCAAATCCTATCCGATAATATCAATAAGACGATGGATGATATCACATATGTGCAATTTGCTGCAACACTGCCTATCATTAAGACTTTTGTTGATGAAGATATTATTGCCCAAGTTATTGGAGTGGAAGAAAAAGACACTACAGAGGCAAATGAAAGTACTGACGAAGAACCTCAACCTACTGCTACTTGGACTGAGATAAAAGATTCAATTGTAAAGCTCTTAGATTGCCTTCACGGAAAAGCAATTAGATATCCTATTGCTGAAAGTTTCGATGCAAATCTTCGCCGATTCAGGCGTTATACCGCTAGTAAGAGACCGAAATCTATGAAACAAGCTACAATTATGAAGATGTTCCATCAATCTTGAAATATCTAATTGTGTGGCTTAGAGTTTAAATGCTTTGTGCATTTAGTTATGATATTTTTAATAATGTATTACATTTCTTTAATGTTTAATTCGGAAAATATCCATATCTTTCGAGATTTTGATATTTTTTCTTTGTATGTAACATTAAAAAAAGAAAAAAAAATTTGGATAATTTTTTTTATAATAGTCAAAATATATTCAAAGGCCAAATATTGTTATAGATATATAATACCCGGCCAAAAAAATTCGGAACAAATAATACTGTTATAGAAAGGTTTGATTGGATTTTATCAATCAGAAAGTTTCTTTAATCTCATTAACAAGACACTACCACTGTCACTTATCAAGTAGAGGCTGACAACCATAAACAAGAAAAATCACATCAAAAAGAATTTGTCATATAGGTAATCCTACAATTAGGGGCCAAATCATCTCAAACTATTCCATTTGTTAAAACTCTGTCATAAACTCTTTTCAAATTTAACACTTCAATTTCATTTTCACAGCTTGTTTGGTTGGTTTTTGGACATTGTTTCATAATGTTTCGTATTGCAATATATTATATTGTGTTGTATTTTATTAAGTATAATATATGAATAGATTGTATCATTTTTTATTGTTTCACAATTTCATGCACCATAATATGAAGAATAAATTTGTAATATTACAAAGAAAAACAGGATACAACATTAAATTATTACTCCTTCAATTTTAATTTTTGGAACCTATTTGACTGGACGTGTAATTTTAGAAGATATAGAAGCCTTATGAAACTTGTGATATAAAATAACACATAGATATTTATATGACTATAAATCATTTCATTAAGGATAAAATGAGAAGTTTAAAATTATATTTTTCTAAATTTAAAAAGGGAACATTCTTTTTTAAACTGACTGAACGGATATAATTTATTCTTTTTGAAACGGAGGGAGTATATAAAAAGATAAGATAACGAATAAAATATAATTATTTAGTAATAAAAGAGGACAAGATGAGGAAAAAAAAAGGTAACGATGCAATCATACTAAATCAGTTATTGCATAAGTGATACTTTTCGTCGTTACGTAACGACGAATTTAACGATACGATACCATAAAATTAAAATAATTATTTTATTTAAAGTAACGATACAATACAATACTTAAAAACCACGATAGTTATATTTGCAATTTGCAAGAATTACAAATCTTAACGGTATAGCTGTCAAAACGGGCCAATCCAGCCCAAGCCTTGTGGGCTTTTAAATTTGGTAGGCTAGGACGGGTTGACCCCCAATATGAATGAGCCTTAAAATGGTCAGTCCAACCCATCCCTAAAAGGGACGCGAGCTAGGGCGGGCCGACCCTCCAACTTTTTTAAGAAAAAAGAATTTGTTTTAATCCTTAAATATTTTTTCGCAACGTAGTCGAATAATCATATAAACAACTTCTGTTTGCTTAGAGCGTACAAAAAGCTTGATATTTGAGGAGGATTCTCTTAATTGGAATGCAATTTCTCTATACTCTAGCTCTTCTTTTTTGAAGTTACATGAATATTGTCTTAATACTTTTATTTCATTTTCCTCATATTCAGAGATTGCTTCAATAAGTTTATATGTTGAGGTTTTTCAATTTAGGATTAACATCATTTTCTGATTTCATCATTATAGTCCATAAATTTTTTGAAATTCTTGAAATTTGCTAGGAGTCAGCTTTTTTGTGTGTGTATTTAAAATTGATCTTTTTCTATACTGAAAAGCAGTTTAAATAGTAATAATATGTTAGAGTAATCCAAACTGATCATTGGCCACTTAAAGTAATATTTTCTTTTGAAAAGATATTATTATTGACTGCCTAAAACTTTTTGAGTTCGTTAGTAATTAAGCAAAAGAAAAATTAATTTTGTCATATTACATGCATGTCAAAAATCAAAATTCTAGTTGATATGGAAGGGTAAATGAGCAATCTCGGGTTGGGGAATGGAGATTATAATTAATCGTTTTTTTAGTTTTTACTTTTTTAAAGATATTTAATAGTTAATCAATTTGAATTTAATTAATTTTTGGCCCATGAGCCAGTCATGGCTCAGCCTCCGTCAAGCCTCAAGAGCCAGTGCGCTGACTTTGGTCGGGCTTATAAACTTTAGTTTTAAATGGACTCAAAAAATCTTGCCCAACCCTATCCAAGTATCGGGATGGATTGGGCTGGCCTCACGGGCCATGCCAATTTTGACGGCTCTACTTAACTGGTTGACTAAGGTAGAAATGACACCGGATAGCTATCTAGAGGGCTGCTGGACATTAGCCAGTGTGTCCTGAATTAATTTTCCTTTTCAATTTTTTAGGATAAAAGTCCTGAATTTAACATTTTTAGTTCAAAATTTCAGGACATAGTAGTAATGGCTAAACCCTAAATAGCAGTTCTAAAATTGGCTATTTCTGTACTTCCTCGGTTCCTCCCTAATAAAATGGCATTAGACCCGGCCCAAACATCCCCCATATATGATTAAATAAATTGGGCCTGAGGCCCTGAGGGACTATCACTAAATACACAAGCCTAAACCTCACCGGTACTCCCTTAGTCCCTTTTCAGTTGGAAGCTAGGGTTTAGATCGTTCAATCTAAATTCTCAGAGCAACCAAGAAAAAAAAGCAACAATGTTTCCAGGATTGTTCATGCGTAAACCTGACAAAGCAGCTGCTTTGAAGCAGCTGAAGACACACGTGGCCTTGTTTGGTACTTGGGTCGCCGTGATTCGGGTCACCCCATACATTCTCCACTATTTCTCCGATTCGAAAGAAGAACTCATGCTCGAGCTCTAGGTTCCTTGTTATCTTTGCTCCTATTTATTCTTTTTCCTTATGATTATGTGATTTTCAACTTAATTGTGGTTATTAGTTGAATGTATACTTATAAATTTTCTCCTGATAATGGGAATGTTACTTGGATTAGTTATATACTATTATTATTTAATTGTATGCGAGAGAACCTTAGATAGTTCCAAGAACGGATAAAGGATGTGGTAGGATGAAAGTAGTGAAATTGTGATGGGTGTTCTAATTTATTGAATGGGTACGGAGTGTTTATGTAATCGACTCATCTTGTTTGGAATAAGAGGCATAGTTAATTAATTTATTGATAGCATCTGCATATGTATTTTGGCTCTGTTCGTTTTCATTAGTGGAACTGATGTTGTGGGCTGACTTGAGCTATGGTTCTCCTTCACAGTCCTCTTATTCACCCTCTTAAGATCTGACTAAGTTGATTTCACTAGGGATATTGACCACGGTCCACAGCCATCTATTATTCATAAGGATCTTCCGATTTCTTATTCACCTATCCAAATTAACATACTATCTATAGGCCTATGATACTAAGATTAATAAGAATGCATTGCAAATTACAGGTTAAGGTTATGCAAGCCAAATAGATCCTATCATCCACGAATTAGTTCTATGACGCCAAGGTTCGTAGACTTGCGTAGTTTATTCCAAATCAACACTAGTTTACCTTTTCCAAGTTCAATCTAGGGTTTGTAGATAGTATCGGATATAAGAATAGAAATAAACAAATAACCCTTGATTAGCGAAAATCAATTAATTCAAACATAATATGGATCATAACATTCATGACCAGGTTCGCATAACTCCCATAACTCTAGATAATGGAAATCAGTCACAAGTGCGTACTTCTCCAAGAATGCTCCCAACATTCTCTACCATGTTAGGGGAATATTAAAACTATTTATTGTAGGAGGGGAAAGAGTACTAGGCTAACAAGGATTCCCGAAATTGTCGCTACCATGTGACTAATTGGTGCTGCTTTAGTGCTAGCTCAGCTCGTGGCTCACTTCGATACTTCAATGTTTGGCTCATATCTTCACTTTAAATGCCTGTTTGGCTCGGTTATGTACCCTTTTGCTCATACTATGTACCCTAAACAAGCATCATTAATAAGTGCTATAACCATCCTAATTTATTATACCAAAAATTTATAAATTCACTCACCAACAATATGAGAGTAATATACACTGACTCGCTATTCACTTGGTTTTTGGGTCATAATCATATGTAGGAGAGATGAGTGGTTTAAGGTGCAGCACTGGAATTGCTAGGTAGGCTTTTGTTTACCAAATCTCTTACCTCATAAAAAAATGTTGGCTTTGTTTATGGAGGGTCTTTTCACACTTTCACCTAATTCACTATTGTTTATATATGTATAACTCATTATTCAGCTACTGCAACCTGTAGCAGTCAGTTACAGTTTGTAACACAAGTCGTTATTTGGTGCGAGAATTCTTTTTTTTTTTTTTTTGCACTGTAATTGACCACCTGAAGCCAGTTGGTATGGCTTTTTTTGGTTTGGTTAGCAGCTGAAGAATGATTTGATTGTTAAGAATGAATATTCTAACAGTTTTTATTACAAGTGTCCTTTCGCAAACCAGCAAGGGGACATCTATCAAAATAATCAATTTGAGATGAGTTGGTTTACTCAATTCATATGGTACTAGAGCCAGCAAAAGTTTTAACTTTGAGCCTTGCGGCCACCCATCCTTAGAAAAGATCTAGAAAAGATGATCCAGTCTTCAAGGAAAATTGTCCCTTTCTTTAATAGTTTAATCCTTTAGATGAAATTATTTCACACAAATCAACATTCTTAAATCTGATCCCTATGTAGAAGTATAGAATTTCAAGTATAAGCTAAAGGTTCATGTTACGCTGGCTTATAAGTACTGGCTTAAGGTTCATGTTGTAAAGTGACTGCAAATGGTCGTTATTGGAAGTAGTCTTGCGATGTTCTATTGATACAATTAGATTATGCACATTCTTTGGCGCCATTGACAGTTGACACTAAGTTGTTTCTTTGTTGATTTTTCGAACTACATATTGTACTGTGTGCTTAAATCAACTGCTGTTATAAACTCACGAATTCATTCTTTGCCTTTCCCTTCTGCAGCTTCTCTCGAGGAATGAATGTTCAGAAGGAGGAGCAAATATTTTGTATGCACCTGTCAACGTCTCCCCTCTTCAGTTGTCCTAGTTCTTTCTGATCCTTTCATTACCATATGCCCCTATTCTGAAATTTGTTGACATGTAACAGGATAATGGTAACTTAGTTGTTTGAGATAAAAGCTTGTAAGGGAAGTTTGCCCTTGTCAGTTTTAGTGATACGTTTATCATTTTTCAGGTTTTCTGTTTGTTTATAGAGTCTAATGTGCTTGATCATTCAAATGCATATCATTCAGAGTAATTCCGCTTATATGGTTCTAATTGCTTGAATATGCTGTTCGTTCTTTCATAGGAGAGACCCACACAGTTTGCTTGTATACAACAATAACAACACACCCGGTGTGATCCCCCAAGTAGGGTCTGAGGATGGCGGGGTGTACGTGCACCTTCCCCGAGATAGAGAGAGGCTATATGGAGAAGAATAAAAATGGGAGAAATAGATGCCTCTTTTAATTTCAGGCGATGTGTATGGAAATTTCAGGTTTGCACTAATTAATCAGAAGATGATAATTAGTCCTGAATTTGCAGCATATGCAAATCTTTGTATAGAATTTAAAATAGTCGTGTGGAAAATTTGAATAAGATTTTTAAATATATGATAGCATTTTAAAATGAATTTTTTTTTGTAGCATATGGTAATACTTTCGAATTAGTTATGAAATATATCTTTATAAATCAGAATCTGTATCGGATTTATATTAAAAAAGTTATCGTACTGAACCGATATAATTCCAAAGAGGGAATAGATACTCCACTAACAAAGAAAAATATGAACCCAAGCGTAAACTAGTTGGATCAAATTGACGAACTCATCCTACTTTTATTGTCTAAGGCAAGTGTCTTTTCAGTTAGGTTTTTGTACCTTTTGTTCTACTGCTTTGAATACTTTGCACCAACCTCGTGAAGGACTTGTGTCATGTTAAAAAATTGAAAAAATGACATTGTATAGCCGCTCTAAAACTAATAGACAAAAAGTATATAAAATTTATATATTTTTTGTATATATATATATATATACATTTTGTATGTTATATGAAAAAATTATACAACTTTTATATACCTTTTCGGTTAACAGATGTAAATAGTTTCTTGATAATACCCTTAAAAAATTGAAGGGTTCAAGTTAGTCTCCTTTGCGTTTGCCTTTGTTTAATTTTTCAAACACTGTTCTTGATTCGCATTTGTGTTTGCCACTAATCTTGTGTGCGGTTCATGTGGGTGCTGCTTAAACGCTGACTTAAACAACTCCAAATGATTTATGGCCGTCTCTTCAAAAAGCTAAAAAAAAAGCAAAAAAGATAGACGAAGAGAATAAAAAGGAGAGGTAATATGCAATTCCACTTGTTAAATCCTTTGTACAGTTTTTGAAATTTTCTTGACATCCTACGCTGAAAAGCATTTTGAGTAGCCCTGTTTTTGGCCACAGGAAAATAAGTACACCATTCCAACAAGAAGACAAAAAACAAGTATCCATTGCCAAAGATTCTTGAAAATTTCGTGCCTATAATCAAGTAAAAATAACCTGAAGTTCTCATATCTGCTGTCCATGAAAATCTTGGGGAGGCAAAGATTTGGAATCACATATGAAGATCATGATGAACTTGGGCAATAGAGAAAGTACTTACAATTGTCTTCGTCTTAATCATCTTCATCAATTACAGGTTGCAGTGAACATAGATCATATTGTAGTTCTAACAGAAAATGGCCATGGATGATGAAGTACCAGGAGCTGTGGGGACAAGCGCGAGCTTTGCTTTGAGATTAGGGCAGACCATCTTCTCCGCTGCTTCTCTTTTGTTCATGTCTTTAGGAGTTGAGTTCCACAACTATACTGCCTTTTGGTAATTTCTCTTCCTCTGTACCACTCTTTGTCTCCTCATATTCTTTTGTTGCATAGAATAATCTCCCCATATGCAGAGGCGGATTCAGTGTCAGTTTTGTGATTCAACTGAACTCATTGTTTTCAGCTCGAACTATGTAGATATATGTGCAAAATTTAGACTATATACATGTAATAAAATCACATTCATTCTGAACCAATTGACTTTTAGATGTTTGAATATCTAACCTCAATTTGCCTTCTACAATATTCTGATCCACTACATGGTAAATGTTCTTCTACAGCTTCTTAGTAACAATCATGGGTTTGGTCATCCCCTGGAGCATTACTTTGGCATTGATTGACATATACTCGGTCTTGATCCATTGCCCCATTCGTCAGCCAGGGATCCTACTCTTCATTGTTTTAGGAGATTGGGTATGTCCTGTTCTTGAATCTGTGAAAGATTCCACATTCAAAATACTTATGACTAAAAAAACAAACACTTTACAGACATTATCATTCCTCACCCTAGCAGCAGCTAGCTCAATTGCTGGAATAGTGGATCTTTTGCACAGGGCAGATGTAACATTCTGTCCTGCCGGTTTATGCAGTAGATATCAGATATCTGCTGCATTGGCCTTCTTGTCATGGTTTCTCTCCACGGCCTCATCTCTTTCCAATCTTTGGTTGCTTCCTTCTCTGTCAAGATGATCAGTTTTCCACTGTTTTCACGCCGTAGCTTCAGGTAACCTATGTGTGGTTACATGGAAGTATCTGATATACGGGTATGTCAACTTTTTTTTTGTTAAAGTTTTTGTGTATCTCGAAAAGATCACTTGAAGTGCCCACACTCACCGGCGGAGACAAGATTTCTGCCAAGGGGTTCAAAAAAGAAAAAAGTTAAAAAATTAAAAGAGACCGTGGCAAGTGAAAATAGAACCATCCGCCTCACAAAGATTTTGAACCCCATTGACCATTGAGTTATGCTTTTGGGTTGTGTCATAAGGATTCAAAATATAATAATATATAGACACATAACAAATTTTGCGTTATATATACAGTGTAATTTTCCGGCAAAAGGGGTTCGGGTGAACCCGTTCCGTCCCCTAAATCCGCCCCTGCCCACACTACCTGTTAGACGCAAGTATGTCACGACAAATGAAGAATCCATGCAGCATAGAAGGAACAGTAGACTGTTGGGGAGCTATTTATGTTATATGGAACAGTATAATAGCTTGTTAGTTAGAGATATATGTGTAACAAATTACCTTAGAATATCAAGTCAACAGCGACTTTCGTATAGATACATTAGCTAAATTAGAATGGTCAATCTACTCCTTTTTCCTCTGACAGATTATATGAATCATGTATTCATTCAGTTCTATTGAGGCTCATTTTATACAGGTGTACCTGTTGCAATGAATTTATTATTTAAAAGATTTATTATAATTAGACTATCTGTACGCATGCCATCAATTTACCGATACTCTCTTGATTTATCCAGCTTCAGAAAGGTCAAGTTTGCGAACATGCATCCATAAACCAAGCGACTACTTCGTCTGTCATTTCATCGAACATCAAAGTGAAATAACGACATTGTTCTAACTTTGGGCTGCTTCAATGAATTAGAAAGGTGAAATTAAAACGGGCTAGCCAGTTTTCGGACTAGTGATTGAAAAATAGCCAGCGTTTGTAAAGTCATTAAAAAATAGCTATTATTTTGCGGCAACACGGAAAGTTCCAGCATAATATACTGGACCTGTGTATGAACTTCCAACATAAACTTCGGCACACGGAAAATTCCAGCATAATATACTGGATATTGGAGTACTTGTATATGAATTTTCAGCATAATATCATATTATGCAGGAACTCCAGCACAACAGTATATTATGCTGAAACTCCAACACACAGAAAGTTCCAGCATAATATACTGGAGATTGGAGTACCTGTGTATGAATTTTCAGTATATGTAAAAATTCGAACTCCAACATATTATGCTGGAATATTTTTCAGATTTTGAACAGTGTTTTCGTTCAGAATTATCTTTACATGAAAAGTGACTAAATTTCAATGACTTTTGAAACTGTGACTATTTTTCAATTACCACGTGTAAATCTGACTATTTTTGAATTTCACCCGTTAGAGAGGAACTGAATTAGATAATTGGGAGCTCACTCTTTTAAATCTGCTTAATCAATATTTGGGCTATTAGCAAGGCTTCGTAAAAATTGCACGGAGCGCCCTATTTGGTCGCCCCCATTTAACCTATACCCATATTTTTATAATTATTTAGCCTATACCCTAATTTTTACAACTTCAGGCGCCTCCTTCTTCCTGCTACCTGTGCAAAACTTTAGCTTATTTAGTGCTGAAGTTTTTACAAATGAACAAAATAACTTCAGCATCTTCTGCTGAAATTTTTGAAAAAGCTTTATGACAAAACTAAATTTCAGCTTAATTAGTGCTGAAGTTTTTACAAATGAACAAAATAACTTCAGCATCTTCTGCTGAAATTTTTGAAAAAGCTTTATGACAAAACTAAATTTCAGCTTAATTAGTGCTGAAGTTTTTACAAATGAACTAAATAACTTTAGCATCTTCTGCTGAAGTTTTTGAAAAAACTTTATGACAAACTAATGAATCCAGGACAAAACTTCAGCTTATTTAGTGCTGAAATTTTTACAAATGAACTAAATAACTTCAGCAGATTTTGAAAAAGCTTTATGACAAACTAATAAATACAGGACAAAACTTCAGCTTATTTAGTGATGAAGTTTTTACAAATGAACTAAATAACTTCAGGATCTTCTGCTGAAGTTTTTGAAAAACTTTACGACAAAACTATTGAATCCAGGACAAAATTTCAGCTAAAACATGCTTAAGTACAACAAATAGAGAACAAAACTTCAGCTAGTAGAATGCTTAAGTTCAGCAATTACAAACAACTTCAGGCCCGCCTACTAGAATGCTGAAGTTTGTGTGATTGCCTTTGCTACTTCACGCCCGTATGCCTGAAGTTTACGCGAAAATTGGGTACGCTTGCAATTTTTTTTCAAGACGGGTATAAATTAAAACGTGACCCAAAAAACGGGTATAGATGCAAATTCCCCCAAGGCTTCCTAGAAGGAAAGGCAGGCCCAATATATTGGATAACTCTCCGACCTATATGAAATCCATGAATACTTAATTACTCCTTCCATCTCTCTGGCGATGTTTGACTGGACACGGTGTTTAAGTAAGAAAATATTAAGACTTTTAAAATTTATGGTATAAAAATAAGTTATAGATATTAGTGTAACCATAAATCATCTTTTAAGGGTAAATTAAAAAACTTAAAGTTAAGTAATTTCTGAATAAGGAAGCATGATAATCTTTTTGGAACTGAATAAAAAGAAACTATGAGACACGCAGAGGGAGTATAAAAGACTAGTAGAATTAAGAGTTCCAGACAAGTCCAGAAAGTTGGTCCATTAAATTGTTGGCAAACATGATACATGCTCATGAGTTTAAACTAAACGAACAAAGATAGCTACGCTCAGAGGCGGACCTATGCAATAGGTAGAGGGGTCACCGGCACATATAAAATTCGGCAAATTTTTTATGTATATATGTATGTGTCTTTAGAAAATAGTGATATATTAATAGTGAGCACCCTATATACAAAATGAATTTTTGTTGAATCAAAAAGTGCATCCGCGACTTTTAAATTCTGGGTTCGCCTCTAGTTAATTAGGCTTTAGAAAAGCTAAGTCCTACAGGCTATAGGTTGTAGGAGAAGGGAACAAAACAAAAAGAGAAGCACTCTGTTCAGGTGCCTCATCAACAAAGTAGAACAATGGAATTAGATGCATTTGGCTTTTATTCTTGCAAGTACAATTATCAAAATTACTCACACCTCAAATATTCTCTTTGTACTAAAAAGAAAAAAGAAGTGAACAAAAAGGAAAACAAAATTGAACAAAGATAAAGAACTATCTTTGACATTATGAGACACAAATTCCAAACCAATGCCTAAAATTTTCCAACATATAGTAGTCTTGACCATAAGGGCAAGATTCTATTTTTCCTTTGATATAACCATTCGATATTCAAAACTCACTAATTCGATTAATTCAGATTCTATGTCGCTTAAGATCTGTTTTATACTAGAAGTTTTTATTTTTTATTTTTAAAGTTCGAACGCAAGATCTCTATTTAGGGGTGGATTAGTCTATTCAATCACACTCCTTGGTGATAATTAATTTGTTTTGAGTTTGTTCTTTTTCTTTTCAAAGAAAAATACAAAATGTTAACTCATCAAAGGTTGAGTTGGAAGAGAAGTTAGCTTAAAGAAATTGTGATAGCTTTTGGGTACTGTAATTTAGCATCTTAAAGAAGAAAAGCAAAGGGTTTAAGTTAATATTCGGTGTAAGCTTAATAACTTTGGACTCATTTTCAAAGGTAAGCAATACCAAATCCCACAACCAAGAATCATCTCTTTTCTCTCTGTGCCCATTCTATGTTAGTACTTCCTCTGTTCACTTTTACTTGTCCACTTTCGCATATTAAGAGAAAAATAATTTATTTTTCCTGTTTTACCTTTAACATTAATTACTCATTCCGAATCATTTTCCAAATTCATTAAGACTTACATCAATTAATATGGGTATCATGGTAGATTATGTACTTTATTTATTAATGGGTGTGCAAAATTAATAGTGAACAAATAAAAATGAACGGAGGGAGTAGGAGTATTACTTAGTCTAGTGAAAAAAAGATAAATCTTTTAGCAAAAATAATTATCAGGATTACTAAGAATAAGACCTAAGAATTTGTTCCTTTGTTACACCAATTAAAAAGAACCAGATGTTATTCCTTCTTTTTACTAATATCCCAATTGCTCTGCCATATCCTCTGTAGTAGAAGAGTAAATACGAGTGACGTGAAATTTTTGGAAGATGACTTTTAAGCGTGACAAATTTCCACTATTTTGACCACATTTGCGCTGCTTCTTCATTTTTGCCATTGTTTTCCTTGTTTTTTAAAGGAAAAAAATGACTGTACAGTGTTAATCAGCATGGTTAACTGTGGTTTATTTATAAAGTGTAATAGACAATCATAATTAGTGAGTTAGTTAACAGTTAGTTAAACTGCTATAAGTAGTGGTCGTTTGTACGGTAAGCATTAGAGCTTCTTCTTCAGAAATGAAAGTTTCTTTTTCTGATTCCTCTCTTCTAGATTCTTCTTTTTTCCTAGCTTAGATCTCTCTCCCATGGCAGCTAACATATAGCTGCTGTAAAAATAATAGCCGAAAAAATATATAAAATTTGTATATTTTATATATATATATATATATATATATATATATATATATATTATGTATGTTATATATAAAAATTATACAAGTTTTATATAATTTTTCGGCTACCAGATATAAATTATTTCTGTCGCGGGCAGAGGCGGAGCTAGCCTTTCGGCTACGGGTTCGGCTGAACCCAGTAGTTTTTTTATAAACTATGTATTTGTCTAAAGAAATCTACTGAATATGTATAAATTATTAATTTAGAACCCAGTGACTTAAGAAGATAAATTCCGGAATCCATAAAAGTGATAATAAAAAAGTATTGTAAGACTCTTTTGGTTTAGGATTTGACCAGTATTTAAACTTTTTACGCATTATTTTGCGTCAGACTTTATCATTATTCCAACTATACCAATTTCTTCATTTAACGATTCTGACATGTCGCTTTGGAAATCTTCTAATAAGATTTCTTAGCCATGACAAAAATAAACTTTCAAGGTGGATGCTATATTCTTATTCTTTTAGAAATTCCTTAAATGTTTACTAGATATTTTAATGTAATATCTAGTAATTATATAAGGACTTAAGACACGATCAATTTTGTATTGTAATCCTCATTTCTCTTAAAGGAACTACGACATAGTCTCATTTTCTTGATAATAAATTGATATTAATTTGTAAGAATTTATGACTTTCTAGAGGTCCCATTATCGAAAACCTTGCTTGCAACCAAGGTTCTTCATCATCTCACTTTTTGGGGGTTAAGGGATAAGTTGATTACACTATACCCAAGCATCTACACCACATATATATTTTTATCATCCTGCCTAAAGAATAAGGAAAAAAGCACTTGAGGGTATGATTTAGGGGTCAATGAAGTTAATTGAGAATCATAAAGTCTTAGGTTCAATTCTGTCGGTGGCAAAAACACTCAGTGATTTCTTCTTATGTGTCTAAGCTTTGATGGATAGAGTTACTCGGTACCTGTACCAGTGGAAGGTAGCAAAACTGTCATATACTTTTTCGTGGAATTAGTCGGATATCCGCAAGTTGGCCAGGATACTATGGTTATCATCATATAATAAAAGAAGAAAAAAAAGCAAAAGTATTAGCTTGATGACTAAACATTTAAAGCAAAAATTCCTTTTTCTATGGTGGAGTATGGAACTAATATGCCTTATGTCTCTCTTCTTTCATTATTCTTGATGATGTTTAAAGATTCTTCTATAGACTCATTATTTTGCAACTATCACCATCAGCATACATCCCTCTTACTCCTTGCTTCAAGTACAAGCCACTCTTAAATCCAATACATAAAGCTATAACAGTCCAAGAATCATCTTTATATATTAGAATTCTTTTCTTGTGCTTCCATATATCCAAAAACTTTATTTAAAAAAGAAAAATGAAGTACAATGAGATATATCATTTTAGCCACCCTCAACACAAGCTAAGATTTGAATACTCAGAATTTCCATTCAAATGTGATGGTTGTAAAGAAGTAGGCATAGGGTCTCGTTATAAATGCACAACTTGTGACTATGATCTCCATATGCATTGTGCAATTCCTTGTGCTTCAATTACTCATCCATTTTACAAGAAATGCTCGTTTCAGTTCCTCTCTCGTCCTCCGGGAAACGTGCCGCGCTACTGCAACGCTTGTGAGAAGGATATAACTGGATTTTTATACCATTGTAAGTCTTGTGGATTTGATCTTCATCCATGTTGTGCAAAGCTTCCTATGGTTCTTGATGATGGAGAAGTAAAGCTTTACTTGTATAGAAAGGTATGATGCTGTTATATAGTCGACATATTAATGATAGATTTTCCGGCCCAATTTATTTGACACTTTTCGAGCATGCTATTTAGAGATTAATCATTACTTATTGTCCTCAAATTTAAATTAAATTTTTTAACTTTAAGACATTTTTTTCCTGAAAATTTAAGCTGAAAAACTAAAATTAAGGACGCACTGGCTAATTCTTAAATAGCAACCCATTAAGATGGCTACCTAGTGTAATTTCTACCCATTTTTCCCTTATCCAGAATCAATTTAATTAAGGTAAATTACCAACTATGTCCATTTATAAGTAGCTCATTACAAAAATTGGCCAATTGATAAAACATTACCAATATTAGCCAAGTATTACTAATATTAGCCAATTAGCTATTTTTAGCGAAAAAATATCAAAGTTTTGCTTTGTTTTGAGTGAGTGTTATTAAAATAGATTGGGCACAATTTACGGAGCTTGAATATCAGTTTTGGGATGATTTAGTGAAGTTTTGAGGTGGTTTGAATTGAAAATTAGAAGTAAAAACTGAACATGAAAAAATGATATATGTATCACATTGTATATCATTTGTGTATCACATATGTATCATATTTGTATCAATTGTGTATCACATGTATATCCATGTATACCTGTGTGTGAGATACATGCGTGGTACATGTTTGATACATGTGTCATAGAAAATTATTTGAACTCGATTTAATTACGAATTTTGATACAAAACCAGTCCAAATCACCTCCGATCTTTCTCAAATTTTGTATATTGACTTATCTAAATATTTTCAATGAATTTCAACTATACCCATTAAAATAGTTCCTTTTTTGTTTAGATTTTTGGAATATTGTATATTTTTTTTTGTATTTCACCACCTTATTTGCTACCTCATCCATGAAATTTCCTTTCTGTCTTGTATCTAGTGTTGCTAATCACGCTTAAAAATATGGAAGGTGATTTTTGCATGTGATTCTTTGAGAGGAAGAACCCTATTATTTGGTTTTTCAATTTTTGTTGGCTGGTTTTGGTAAGTCTATGACTAATGGCTAGAGGTTGGTAAGTTGAGATTTATTTGGGACATTTGTGTAAGTTTCCCTTTAATTAATTTTTAAAGATGATCGAACTAGTAACACACAAAGATCATATTTTGGGTGCGGCCCTTTCCCGGACCGGCGGGCCCCGCATGTAGCGTAGTTTTCGTGTACCAGCCTGCTCTTTTATTTCTTTGGTCGGAGTTTATTGGAAACAATCTCTCTACCTTCACAAATCACAAAGTACGAGTGAGGTATGCGTAAACTATACTCTCACGAAGCCCTGTTATGTGAGATTAAACTAATTTTGTTGTTGTTGTTGTAGTAGTACTTCGGAAAGTATTTTAAGTGGGGAAATTGGCTCTGCGAAAGTCACTTTGGCATTTTAGCCTACTTAGCTTTTGGTTAATAGAGATGTACTCTAACATCGACGTCTCAATCGAATAGTTTCATTGCTGAATAAACTAAAATAGTTTACTCTAACAAATTGAAGGTTCAGAGGGTCATAAAGTTGGAGAATACAGGGATAAAAATTGAAATCAAATTGCATATTTTTTATTTTGCTTTTTTGCTTTTTGTTTAGTAAATTATCTACATTCAACTACTTAAACTAGTTTTTCAATTACCTTGCCCTGTCCTAGTTTAAAAGTCACATTGTGAAATTAAGGAAATATAGCTTAACTAATTATATTTAGAACGAATAGTTATAAAGTAGAGACGGGAATAGAACGAGCTTTGCGAATCCAACTGAACTTGTTACTTTCAACTACTCATTCTGAATCCATTAACTTAAATTTTGAATTCGTCTATGTAGGTAAGTGCATCATGCCACAGGTGCGGGCGGAAAGGAAGAAGTTGGAGTTATAGATCAACATGCAAGAAATACAATTTGCACGTAGCATGTGTCAAAGAGATGCTTGTGGATAGTTGGCATGAAATCTACTTTGGCCGAGCCAACAATAATAATAATAATAATAATAATAATAATAATAATAATAATAATAATAATAATAATTGTAGAAAACTGGAGAATAGGATCCCAAGTCTGAAAGGAACACTTCAAACTCATCATAGAAAAAGCAAAGGCAAAGTTCAGAAATGTTGTGAGATGGCTGGTTTAGCTCTACAGTTTATTATATCTGCAGTTCTTGGAGATCCTACTACTCTTATTGCTGGGGTCGTTGGTTCATTAATGTCAAAATAAATGCAATATTAAACCAGCTTAATTGGATTTTAATTTTCTGGTCAAGATTGGAGATCTCTCCAGAGTGAGAGACTTGATTATGGACCTAAGAAATTTGGACTATTAATAGCTAGCTATGATGTGGAAAAAAAAAATGGTGGATGTTAATGTTAGGATGGGAATATTGAACCACTAATGTAGAAATTTAATGTATTTATGATACATGCCTATTTTCTGACGTTATTACCATTTCTAGAAAATGTCATAGTTTTCTTATTATACTTATTCCAATTCCTTTTCGACGCTGACTACGTAGACAAGAGAACTCAAAAATTCTAAAATGTTACAATTATGAACTACTAAGATTGAAGTTAGATCTAGGAGTCCTAAAATCTTAATAAAAAGGAGCTTGGCATCCATGTGTTCGAGAGGTAGAAAATGACCGCTGTGGCGGGGTTTATCGGGTAGGTATAATTAAACAGGACCTTGTCCCGTCCTGTAGTCCTGGGTCTTAGTCAAATATAACCGAGGGAATAGAATGAATCGTCTCTTTTATGTGGTTAACACGGGGTCGAAAGGTTTGATGCGCGTTCCTAGCTTTGCCGGAAACACTTTGGACTAGTAAGGAAGCGAGGTACTAGGTACTGAGTTTAGCGTCGATAAGGCAAGTAGTGGATCTTTATTATCAAATAATATGGGAGACAATCAAAGCATCAGTCTCAACATCAACAGAAGAAAAGGACTGACTGACCGCCGTTGGTAGCAGAACCTTCTTCGAAAAGGTCAAAAGGGTAACTACATAAGCAATATATTAATCTTTTTCTCCAACAACACGCTTGACCCATGGAATACAGTATTTTTTGAATCCACCTTGTCATTAGATTATATTTTTCTTGTATTAATAGATTAAACCATCAATATATCCACGCACACAATATAATACGCTCACCCATGAAATAAAGTATTTTTTGAATCTACCTTGTCATTATATTATATTTTTCTTGTATTAAAGGATTCAACCATCAATATATACTCGTGCACAATATAATTTGCTGGCAAAGAAGATTTAATTGACCACCCTTGGGCTAATATGGCTCTGTTACACGCAACAATGTATACACTCTGGATTATTTATATACTCGATAACCATTAGTTACAGCGCTTCTATGTTATTAATTTTATAATAATTACAAATTCTTTACAAGAAGAGAGAAAAAACAGAAAAATAGTTAGAAAATTGTAAATTTCAGTGTTACCAAGTTTAGCTCAATCACTGAATGGTTGATTTGAAGTACTGGTAATCTTCCTTACAATACCAAATTTTCAAAAAGAAGCATAGCCGTTAGTAGTTTTTTCTTCTTCTTTTGTTTAAATACACTATCTTGGTGTTCACAGAATCTATGGTGCTAGCAATGTTGGAAAGATGCTCCAGGTATATATATTACTCCTACAAGAATCTAGTTTATTTTCTTGTTTCAAATATGTTTAGGTATATCTGTATACACAAGATATTATTTTGTATATTTATATCTCGAAAGTTTGAGTATGTACTATTACTATTACTATACTTCTTTAAAAGAAAATTATTGCAAAAAGTAGTGGCTTAACTATGTAAATTAATATGTGAAAGACCGTCATAGAAATTAATTTTGTTGTTCTGTGTAAAATTTCAGCAAGTACAAGAACATCAACGAGCAGATGTAGCAAACTTTCGAGATATAAATATACAAAATAATATCTTGTGTACCACATCATAATTCAATTAGTTAAAATGAAATTTGAACTCTTGAAATCTATGGAAGTTTGGATGTTCTAAACTTAAAGAAGTACAATAAAAAAATAAAAAATAAAAATAGTATTCAAAGGAAGTGTGTAGTGCAACTTCCGTCAAAAAGTAAAAGGAAAAAGGAATCAAATTATTTACACAAAGAAAGACTTTATCGGTCAACCCAAGTCAAAAAGTTAGTGTGTGACACTCACAGATGAATTTCCAAACTGCTTACCTTTATTTTCATCTTATTTACTATATGTTGTATCATGCCTGGGTAGTTGGACAAAAAAATTATCGCATAATTTAATACATTATTTAATTTTTTATTAAATTTTAAATTACTAATAGGTGCTAGATTATGAAAGAACGTATATATTGTATTATATAGGATGGTATGTGAAATAAAAGTACACGTATTGTCACGACCCAAAAATCACAGGTCATGATGACACCTAACTTGACCCGCTAGGTAAGCCAATTAAAAAAAAGATATAAACCAAATGAACTTATAGAAAATTAAATTAGGATTTATCTGAACTTTTATAAATTTACACATAAACTGGTAGTACGAATCATGAGCTTCTTGGATTTAGAATTTACAAAGCTAATACAAATTATCACACGATCTATTTGAAAACTACATAAACAGATTCATAATGTCTAAAACTACCAAAGAAGTGATAGCTTTTATCCAGAATACACGAACATCTCAGGGTCAGCTCCCGACTCGACCAACAACTCCACTCCAAAAATCTGCACGAAATGTGTAGGAGTTTAGTATCAGTACAACCGACCCATGTACTAGTGAATATCTCGTCGAAGTAGTGATGAGGCCTTTTAGTTAAAAGATGCTTATTGATAAACACTGTAATGTAAACTAACAATTGAACTATACGACAATATAATAGAATAGAGTACACAATGCGACTGTACAAAGCAATAACAGAGTACCAGAAAGAATCACAATTCAACATTTTCTAACATCTCGACCAACCCTTTCCTTAGAACGAAAACCCGTGAACCACAACAATCACCTCAAAACTTTCATAATGTGAGAGAAGTACTCAAGACGTCAAATCTAAAGGCATGACAACACTCTTCATGCATTTATCTCATCCTCACCATATATGTATAAAACAGTACCAACCAAAGGATAGAAATACCGATAATATAAATGACAAGGAAGGAAATTCGCAAGCAGTAATAATGAACAAGAATGTACAGAAGAACATCAGTAACATACTAAATAGAGAGCATAAAGGTAATGACCACAATTAGGAAAAGGGTTATAACTTCAATTAACTAGCATGATGAAGGCGTGAAGATAGGTATAACAAATAAGAGAAGGGGAGAAGGGTACATGTTCTTTATAATGCAACAAGTAGAGGCATGAATGACCAACATGGGAGAAGACCCGTACCTAAGTGAAACAAACAGGTATGACATCGGTGCAATCATAACAGTAGGAAGTAGGCATGATGTTTACAAGTTAAACAAAAAGAAGGCATAGGCAACACAACAACGAATGAGATAAAGAATAAGGACAGAACAGTGACGACAAGTCACATAAGAACTATAAGCACGATAGTAACAATTCAAGGTAAAACATGAATATATCTGCAACAAAAGAATATCATAACATAATGTATGTCCCTCGTCCTCACTTGCAACCAAACACCCATCGTTCCATGAACTCGCAATGGTACAAAAGTATACAAGTATAAATGCAATGGCACGACATCACCCTTTGTGCTTTACTGTGATGACCCAAAAGGTCCTCTTATGATTTAAGACACCACTCCGGGCTCGTTAGCCTTAAAAATATTATTTTTTACTCACCTCAATTTGCGTGCGCAATCTGGAAAGCCTTTATGTGAAAATATATGAAATAATAATTTTTGAGAGTTAAAAATTGATTTTTAGTTGACTTTGGTCAACATTTTGAGTAAACGGACCCGGACTCATGTACCTACGGTCTCGGGAGGTCCGTAGTAAAATATAGGACTTTGGTGTATGCCCGAAATCGAAATCCGAGGTCCCTAACTCGAGAAATAAATTTTTTAATGAAAATTGTTAGACTGAAGTTTAAAGAAATTAAAGTTTATGTTTGAACTCGTTGGTATTGGGACCGTATTTTGGTTCCGGAGCCCGTTGCATATTTATTATAATATTTAAGTCATATATGTGAAATTTGGCAAGAATCGGAGTTGATTTGACGTGATTCAGACGTCCGGTTGAGAAGATAGTAATTTTTTGGATTGTTCTTGAGAAATCATGAATTTTGATGCAAATTCCATAGTTTTAGGTGTTATTTGATGATTTGATCATATGAGCAAGTCCGTACGATATTTTTAGACTTGTGTGCATATTTGGTTTGGAGCCCCGAGTGCTCGGGTGAGTTTCGAATAGGCTACGGAGTGTTTAGAACTTAGAAAAATATAGATGGTGTGTCTGAACCTATTGCAGGCCTCTGATCTCGCATTTGCGAGATCAGGCTTCGCAAATGCGAAGTGGGCAGTTATGGCAATTGAGTATTTAACAATTAGCCATCTTTATTTCGATTTTAGCCTAAAAACAGCCTAATTACTAACCCAATTAAAATAACCCAACAGACCCAAGCCTAGTTCCTATACTACCCGGCCCAATTCGGAATTAATCTCGACCGTTGATAAAAAATGATCAATGGTCTAGATTACCCCTTTCATAATTAAACCTAAAGACTACCCTCCCTCTCTCTCTCATTTCCCCATCACTCGCTCAACCGTCTCAACTCTCTCTCTCAACTCTCTCGTCTCTTCAACTCCCTCCGCTAAACTTGGCACCTTCTCCGGCTGTCACCTTGCCGAAAAACATGGTGTTCTCACCACCCACAGCCTCATGGCTCCCTCCTTAACGCGTGTCACTGCTTTTGAAGCCCTCAAGTGAACCAGAGGCGGTTCACTCACCTCCTATGATCTCATGGTATTTTTTTTCGGCCATCCATGGCCGTTCGAGTAAGATCTTTACACTTTCCGGTTAAAACCGGCAATTTCGAGTTACTTCTCTTTCTCTCTGGGTTCTCTCTTTGAAACCCTAACTTCTAAACCTTCCGATTCTTTTAGATCTGTAACAGATCATACATATTATGAGTTCTTTCCATGTTTTCTTTAAAGATTTTTCAGTTTCCTAAACGATTCTTCATTTTTAAACGAGGTTTTTAAAAATCCTTTTCAAAATAGTCTTCTTTCTAATTTCTTAGCATTATTTTATGATTTTTACTGTGTTTTAACATTACTTGAGCTTTTCCCTTTGTTCGATTCATTTGTTGTTAAAACCCCCAAATTTCTTGGTTCAATATATGAATCCGAGTTTATTTGTAATATTATTTTTACCTGTTCTAGTATGACTGCTTTGCTTTCGTGAGTACTCTATGATTTCTGGTGTTATTTGCTCTATGCTTGCCATTAGGCTTTCTGATGCTTCTTATGCTGTCTATTCTGCTAAATTCTTAATGATTCTATGTGAGTCCCTAATTTATGTGATTAGGGTTTCTGACTAATGTGTGTGATTCCGTTTAAATCAGTACTGTTTTACCAGTTTGAATCTTTGAATAACTGTGATTAGTACTTTACTGATTTTTACACAATATTCTCTACTGATTTTGAGTATTTTCTTACGTGTGTGATATTCTCCTTGATTGATACTAATTCCTTGTGATTTGAATCTCACTCGAGATTTTCTTGTTGATTTCCAGAATTTCCTACCTTATTTCTATGAATAATTCTGTCAAATTGATTCATACATACTTTCCTTAATTAGAGTATGCTGAACTTAACCTCTATTACATGTCTTATACTTTGCTGAAGTCATTTCCTTATGTGTTGAAATCAACTTTTACACGATTTTCTTTCCTTATATTACTATTATCTATTACCGTTTGAACAATGACTCATTAATTAAAGGGAGTACTTACATTAATTTGATTCTAATTGGAGTTTACTTCCATAACTGTGTTGAATTATTATTTGTTACCATTTTTCTGCCTTTTTAAGAACTATATATATTCTACTCTTTCATTATCAAAACACACAAACACACACACTGTTCAAGCTCTCTCTTTAACACACAAACACTCTTCTGTTTTCTTTCTGGTTACTTGATATCATCAGTCGACTGTAAGCCAATGCTGATTATTATAATCTTTTGCTCTTCATTCTGTACTTACTATCTCCTAACTAGTATGTCCTAATTACAATACGAGTTTCAAACATAATATATTTTTTTAACACTTCAATTCATCATGCTCCTAATATGTTTCTACTTATGGTTTTGATGTTTGCCCTGCAATTAGCCTGCCTACCTACTGCTCTATTAGTATGATCCTTTATGTATCCCCTCCTTTAGATGCAACATGATTACTAAGTGTTACCCCCTCTTGCATGCTGCCTTACTTATGTTTTTCTTGATTTCTGGTATACAACAATCTGCACTGTATGTAATTATGTAGTCTTGAACACATGTTGTACCCCCACAACCCTTCTCTATATCTATGTGTGGCTATGCCTATTGTGTGTTTTCCCTATATTCTTCATACTTCTCCCCAACCCCTCATTCCCTGCTTGTGACCGTTAAACTTGTCTGGTTCTTATTCTTTGCTCTATGAGTACTGTTCTGATCCTGAGATTATGATTGTCTTCCCCTTTTCCTTTCAAACTGTTTTCACTAAAGTAACACTCTTCTATTGTTCTTCAAAGCTTATTTCAAACAAGTTATTTTCAAAAGCTGTTTTCCTACTTAATCTTTTCAAAACTATGTCAAGCACTCTCACTATACTCTTAGAAACTTAGGATCTGCCCCTCTAATATATATATATATATATATATTAGAGGGGCAGATCCTAAGTTTCTAAGAGTATAGTGAGAGTGCTTGACATAGTTTTGAAAAGATTAAGTAGGAAAACAGCTTTTGAAAATAACTTGTTTGAAATAAGCTTTGAAGAACAATAGAAGAGTGTTACTTTAGTGAAAACAGTTTGAAAGGAAAAGGGGAAGACAATCATAATCTCAGGATCAGAACAGTACTCATAGAGCAAAGAATAAGAACCAGACAAGTTTAACGGTCACAAGCAGGGAATGAGGGGTTGGGGAGAAGTATGAAGAATATAGGGAAAACACACAATAGGCATAGCCACACATAGATATAGAGAAGGGTTGTGGGGGTACAACATGTGTTCAAGACTACATAATTACATACAGTGCAGATNTTATATATATACTAGAAAGCTAGAGAAAATAAACAACTAGAAAGGAGTGACGAAAGATTTAATCTCCTTCAAAGTCAGCTGGCCAATCTTCTTGCTAGTGATGGTTTTCCCATTCCCCGGTCTCCTCCTCCTTTCCAATGTGCCAGCGATTAAAATTTTAGGAGTGAAGATGAAGATGAAGATGATGCTACAATAAGAACTCATTGAATATTGTATTTTGTTAAACAAAATTTTGAACTTGTCAATATTTTGTTGTTGTTGTTGTTGTTGGTTATTTGAATGATGATTATATTATTTTGTTATCGAACATTTTAGTAGTTTTTGTTGTGGTTATTAGTTGTCGTTAAGGTCTTGTTGTGGTTATTTATATAATGTTGGTTATGAGTTGTTGTTGAAGCCTTGTTGGGTTTCATTATGGTTCAATGGCAGCAATGTCAGCTGCCATTATAGGATTGGTATAAATTGGCAGGTGGTGTGGCTTAAAACAGCCAATTTATTGTCCAGTTTTTACCCAGATTTTCGACCGAATTCGATCGGAAACTAATTAATTCGGTCGGAAATTTCAAATAAAATATCCAGGTAATACAAATTTTGCGACCGAATTTCGGTCGGAAATGGTGAATTTATATATATTTTTAAAAACAAATTAAGAATTTATATATATTTCTAAAAACAAATTAAGAATTTACAAATAATTATTTAATTAAATAAAATTATATTTTTTTAAATTTCCAACCGATTTCGGTCGGAAACTAAAGTTTGACAACCAGTCAACGCGTTGAATTTTGCGACCGATTTCGGTCGGAAATTTCCGATCACTGGCGGTCGGTGCTCGTTTGCGACCAGCAGTTCCCCGTCCAATTAAAATCGGTCGCAATTTGATCGAAAATTGCTAATTTGCAACCCACTTTGATCAGAAATTTCGGACGGAAATCACCTAAATTCTAGTAGTGTAATTCAGTAATGGAGTACTAACATTATCAAGTTGGTCATGTCCTACCAAATGTTGCATGTAGATCTGTATGTGTTGAAATTGAATGGAGGCTTGGGATTCTCTTTAGCAATTCTATTTAATGATCTATCTTTATTATTCCAAATTTATTTTAATTCTTATTTACTATTTAAAAATGTAGCTTTTAATATTTAGAAGATTAAGAAATCGATAATATTTGTCTCTTGTACTTCAAACGTCTTCGTTCCTTTTTCTTTTATATAAAACGAATGGAGTATTAATTTTTTTTAAAGCAGATCTAACTGCATCTAATTTGCGGCAAAACGGTATAATGGGTTGACGGTATGATTTAACATTTACTATGTGTACATACTATGTTGTAATTCCTCCCTTTTATAATAATTGATTTTGTTGGTTGTTTTCTCACAAATTCACTTTCTAACATTAATTAGTAATGAAATTAATCATATTAATATTTACTATATCTTCACATAAATACTCCTAACGCATACTCCAACATTATTTATTCAATGAGTAATGCCGGAAAAAATAATTAATTCATTCTTAAAATCTGAAAAAGATACTTATTTTGGACCACAAAAAGTGCCAAAAAATCACTTATTGTGAACTGAAGGGAGTAACAGGTACTTAGTTTTTGCAATCAACTGGTAATAATTCCGTGTTCTAAACAACCTAGCACAACATGTTTAGGTAACAATTTATAACATTTTTTCTCTAATAATTCTGGTAATTACACTGTCCCCCGCCTAGGCAAGCCTTAGGTGATTAAATTGTTAAAACTGGGAACCTGTCCCTTTTTGTGTATGCTGCCTAATATCTAACAGGTTTTAAATCAGTAGGCAAACTGATCAGGGCTCATCTTTGAGTTATAAAAAAAATCTGCATATCTGCTTATGTTCTGAACTCAGCTAGACACCATGTCTTAGGGATCTAATTAACAATACTGCCCTTAGTTGTGCTTGAGTCGTGTTGTCTATTTGCATTATCTGCGAAGGAAAATTTGAGCCTCTTATCTGTTCTTCTTTGTCCCTATTTGCTGCAATCCTATGTGTTTTTGCTTGTCGCCTTAGTATTTTTCCTTTAAACCCGAGGGTCTGCCTAGAACTGCCCTATAAGTGGAGGTCCTAAACTCCTCCAGGGCCATTAGGAAGGGACGGGTAACATCACGCAATAGAGACCACTGACCAATACTCGCTTTAATAACCTCTAAGGAGTGGTAAGGGTAGATATGGATATGATGACCGGTGCGCTAATACCACGTGTAGCCCCTCTTTGAGGAGTGATTACCGGGTATTGTACTGATGTGATTCATATGACAAATAACTTAGGACTCCCCCTATCCTTATATGCATGTTTAGATCATAACTCTTTCAAAAACCTTACTTCGACATTAAATCTTTTTCAAAACTTTAGTAACACATGTGTGCTTAGACTACGAATATTTCAAAACTCATTATTTGTTTAAACATTAATTGCTTATTTGCTACTTGCTTAAATTCATAAAGTTGTTTGGCCGGGAACCACAGTTGTGGACTCTGAGGGGTGCCTAACACCTTCCCCTTGTGGGTGCCTAACACCTTCCCCTTGTAGTAATTTCAAGCCCTTACCCTTTCTCTGGTGTCTAAATCTTGTTTGCAAATGGACCCAAATAGGTGCCCTAACGCACCTTAATTCGTTAGGTGGCGACTCTTCAAATTCTTGCATATCCCTTTCCCAAAAGGAAACGAGTTGTCCCAATAATGCCAAGACCCTGACTAATCCGAAAGAAGGAGTTGAAAAAGGGGGCACGACACACGTCGCGATGATAATCAAGCATCCATAGCCCGTCGTAATCCATTTGCCCCGGAACCCAGTTAGCCGGGTTACTCGATACCTACCGGGATACAACCCTGTTACCGTTTAATTTTTTATATATATATACTTCTGGACCGTTGCCAACGCTCAAATTCAAAAATGATCGTAGGAAAACTGCCATATTTTGCAAAAATGGCCATTTCGGCCTACCCACTTAAGTAAATAGCCCCCAACCTCTAATAATTGTTAAGTTACGATTTTAACTCTTTAAAAAATATAAATTCCCCCTTCTTCTTCAATTTTTCTCGCAATTTTCTCTTTTACTACTCTAATTCTCTCTTGATAATATTGCTTATTGCTCTTAAATTGTCTATCACTTATTATTTCAAGGTTCACTAAATATATACTTTAGTCACTAGAAAATTATAATTATCAAGTTTTCAAATGAAGTGTGATATCAATATTCAATATCATCAAATATCAAGTATCAGTTTATCAACTGAAGTTTGATATGGTGTGGCATCCGTAATCCAGGTACACTCGTTCCATCTCTTTTTCTTCTTTGATGTATATTTTTATTTTATTATTTAAAATTATGAATTTAATTTCTTAATTTAATTTACACAATTGATTTATTTAGAGCAACCAAAAAGTGTGTACTAGTAGGGGTGGTAGTATTAAGAGTAAAACAAATCAAGAGGTGGTGTTGGTTCTTCTAGTAGGTTTACACATATTTCTGGAAGTCCACCTAAAAATTTAAATATAGATTATGAGCGAATTCAAGAAAATTATGGTATAGATGATAATTTAGATGATATTCAGTCACCTGATAATCTTGAAACACTATCAACTACACCTGGTAATGCTAGTCACACTCAAAATACTAGGGGTGGAGGTCGCGGTAATACAGGTAGGCCTCCCTTCCTATTAAGAGGAATCGAAGATTAATAAGTAAGTGTTGGATTTTTTTTTTGAAATACTAGAAAAAGATAAAAATTATGTAAGATGTCAAATTTATAAGGAAGTTTATAAACATGAGTCCGGAGGTAAGGCAGTGGAAAGCGGTCAACTTCGTAGGAACATGATTAATAACCACCCTATTGCATGGGGTGTTGATGAGGATGGCGGGGAACAAAAGCTTAATTCGGGTACTGGCGGTTTAATAGGTAAATACAATATTGTGTACGGTTAAAATCGACCACACCCGATTTTACAGGCTCGAGGGTCTGCCTCGAGAGCGAGTCAGTATCGAAGCAAGTTTGAGCTCGAAGAACACGAAGATTGAGGGATCGATATCAGGCTAAATCGACACTAGAGTAACGGAATAACGAGATATCCGCAATCGACCATCAATCTCAGGGGGAATCTCAGAATTGGCAGAACCATTAACGGTTGTTGATATCAATCATGTATTTTGCTTCTGAAATTAGCGTTGTACCTTATTGAGGATTCCTCTACTATATAAAGAGGAACCATGTTCATTTGAAACACACACTATCACATACGCAATTACTGAGAAATAATAAACGCTCTGCTCTTTTACTTGCTTACAAGTTCCTACTGTTCTTATTGTCCATATTATTCGTATGGTTCTTATTGTTCTCGCGATTCTTAACGTTTGATCTCGAGACTATTCCAAGCCGAGGTTGATAACTTGCAAACGGCACTGGTTGATCTATTTTTATTTATCTAGTCATTCATCAGTTGGAATTGAATCAGATCACGTATCCTTATAACCACATAACAAGTTTAATTGTTACTCATATTTCGAGGTAAACAAATATAGTGAAGAATTAACTAAAATGATTGATTTAGGTTGTTTACCTTTTAGTTTTGCTGCTCCACCATTTCTTGTTACTTATATTCAAAGAATCTATAACCCTTTTGTTCAAAGGTATTCCTAGAAGTACTTGTAGAGATGATATCTTTAGGCTCTTTGTACAATATCAGACATATATCTGTTATTTGTTCTCCAGTCTTTCTTGTAGAGTTTCTCTTACTTCTGATATTGGTCGTGCTGTAAATGAAAATGATTATTTGACTGTTACATGTCATTGGATAGATGATATTTTTTGTATGCAAAAACGTATTAATGCTTTTAAATATGATGTAGATCAAAGTCATACTGGTGCATTTTTAAGTAATACTATCCATGAAGTTACTATATTTTACAATCTTGCAAAAAATATTTTGTGTATGTCATTTGATAGTGCTTCTAACAACAATGCTGCTATTGCAATATTAAAATTGCATTTACATCCACCGTTTTCTGAAATATTTCATGTTAGGTGTGCATGTCATATTTACAATTTAATTGTGAAGAGCGGCCTTGAATTATTTAGAGATGAGATCACTTTAGTTAGAAGAGTTGTTGGTGTAATTAATTCAAGAAAATAATAGAAGTGCTAGATTAAAAGCATTTAAGGAAAAATGTGTACAGTATGGACTAAAACCAAGATTCATGCCTGAAGAAATAGTTACTAGGTGGAATTATACTTATTTATTCTTAAGATGTTGTCATAAATATAAAATGCTTATAACTGAAGTTGTTAATTATCATTGTACCGATCCTAAATGTTTGTTACCGTATAGAACATGGAATGTCATTGAAGATGTTGTAAAAATTTTACAAAATTTTTATGTGGCTACACTTGAGCTTTCTGGAGCTTATTATCCTACTATTGCAAATGGTTTTGTTCATATTGCTAGAATTTCTCGTTTACTCCATAATTTGAAGAAGAAAGAAGGATATACTTCTGTTGTTGAACCTATGCTAGATAAATTTAAAAAATATTTCTACCTAATTCCCCCTAGTTACCTAATTGATGTTGTATTAAACCCTTCTATCAAAATGGCCACTTATCGCCAATTAATCACTACTTTATATGTTTATATGGATATTGGACCAACTGAAACCTCTGATATTGAAACTTGTATTTACCATCTACACAAACATTTACAAGAGAGCATAAACAAATCAGTAGCAGGAACATTGATGAACTCCAATTTTACTTGTAAAAGTCACCGGAACCCCGCACAAAGGAATTTCTACCGTTGGGTTGGTGGAGGAGAAACTCAAATCAATTTCATGTTCTTTTGGCCATGGCTCGAGACGTGCTAAATGTGTCGATTTCAACAGTCACATCAGAGAACGCATTTAGCCAAGCAAGGCAACAACTAGGAGATACCTGTCATTCACTGGGCAACAACGCTTTGGAAATTCTAGTGTGCTTCATCCTATATGAACACACAAGTTTTCCAACAAAATAAAAAGAGCCAATGGGCCATAAAAAAAAGATTTCCACAAAAAGAAAAAGAAAAAGAAAAAGAAAAAGAAAGACCGAGAAACTGAAAAAAGAATATAAAAGTGAAAAAGAGAAAAATTATATTACAAATAAGTGATCATAAACCAGACAAATACACACCACATCCCCTCAAGATATCAAAAAAAATAAAAAAATAAAAAAATAAAAAGAGAAGAAAAGGAAGCTAGAGGTGCATATGCATTGTGTGGGAAAGGAAGCAACGACGATAGTTGTGAATTGTGATAGTATAAACAAAAGAGTTCCATATCATATTTATTATTATACTCCTTTCCTAATCTGGTTGGATAAAAGAAAACAAAATAAAAGCACATAGCTACCCCACCTGCCACTAACTTCAAAATGACACTTTCACTTTTTCGTATATATATATATATATATATATGGAGTTTATTGTTAGTTGTTCACTTTTGATTTTACACGTTCTTGAGAAACAATAATTTTAGTATTTATTTTTCCATATAATCCTTAATAATGATATTATTTTAAAAAAATTTGAAAAAGAAATTGCGAAATGAGTAATTAATGATAAGTGAAAAACAGAAAAAAAAAAAAAAAGGACTAATTTTCTCTTGATTTGCTAAATGGACGAATAAAAAGTAAACTATATTTTAATATAATAAACAGGTAAAAGTGAATGTGTGGGAATATTTTTTATACGCATATTTATCACAAATCTTACTCGGTATGATCCAATGATTGAAAAAGTGTTTCGATTTCACTCTCTAAATTTCACTCTGCCAAGTGTGAACCAAAGTTAATTTCTCAAACGCGCACAAAAAAGGGAAGAAGAAAGCTAACGGACAAATCCGATCCTCATATCGTTGGTGAATTTTTCTGGAAATATTAGCTTCGAAAATGATTTTCGGAGAGCTTAAATTGGATAGTGTCTTGACGAAATTTTGAATAATAAAGATTTATAATAATGTCTATCAAGGAATAGTGGTATGAAATTAAAAGTTGAGATAATTATAAAGGAAATACGGAGTTCCAAGATGAGTTAGATTAGTTTAGAGCCATAATTCATTACCGATAATATATAATATCTAAAAAGATTCTGAAAAAATATTTTTTTTAATGAGTATGGTTGGCATTCTTTGAAAACAAGCATATGAGGCAATATACAATATTTGAGCATGATTGGATGTAATTTCAACTGGTTTGATATCAAAATTCATAGTTAAAACCGAATTTAAATAAATCTTTTGCGACACAATATCAAACTTGTATTATGCATGTATCACATACAAGTATATATGGATATACGTGTGATACACAAATGATACACTGTGTGATATACATATAATGTTTATCCAGATTTCAAATATTCAATTCAAACAATCTCAAAAGTCCGTCAAATCATCCAAAAAATGCAAACTCCTTAAGATCTAACCAATCTATTCCAACAACACCCACTCAAAAGAAAGCAAAAAATTAACTTTTTTTTTTGCTACGAATAACTAATTGGCAGTATTTGATTAATATTAATAATATTTTATGAATTTTGTACTACTTTGCTTATGGACGACATAATTTATAATTTCCCTTGAGCAATCTACTATTCAACGTTGAGCTCATATTTAATTCGAGCTTACTACTTAGGAAGCGTCTACTTTAAAATATAAGTATTTAATACAGTCATATTTAATAACTTTAAAAAATAGTTCCTTCTAGATAATTGGATAACAGAAATCATAAGATCATAATGGATGCACATTTGCATACTGGCCCATGCTATTTACGAGTACTTCTTAATTTAATCATGCTTAAGATTTCTTCTACCTAAATTTATTAAAGTATAGTTGCTTTTCTCCAGTCATTAAATAATATTTTGAAATTAAAACTCCTCGTTTCTTTATAACTTTATCATTCCACTTCTAAAGTAATTTACCAGTAATATATTAGTAATCATTGCTATAGAGAAGTCATTAAGAACTGTGGCCGGTGGATCTGTATTAAATAGTATTTTGTTTTTTTCACATATTATATGTGTGTATGTGTGTTTTGCCTGCCTTCTTAGAAACACGCTAACAAGTTCGTCTGTCAAAATACTCACACTTTAATTAATTTAAAGTTGGAATTTTTTCCCCTCTATTTTATTAATTCACAACCTTTTCTTGATTAACGGTCAAAAAGACTCAAAACCGAGTAACTGAATATATATACCAGGTGCGCACCACTCCTATATAAACCTCATCCTCATCACTGCAATTGCTCTACTCCAACAATATAAAAGTTCCAACCAAAAGCAGATAACAAAAAAACCTCTGTTTTTCTTCTGTTGAAATGGGTATTTGTACATCAGCACCATTGATGACAAAATACAGTGGAAGCATGAATTTGCCTGTTACAAAAGTAGCCATGGTTATTCAAATGAACGGGAAGTTACAAGAATACCGGCAGCCCATAACCGCCGGCGAGATCCTTGTCCAAAATCCTGATTTCTTCCTTTGTAGCTCAGAGGCCATGAATGTTAATTCATTAGTTCCTCAAATGGCTAAAGATGAAATATTGCAACTTGGTCAGCTTTATTTTCTGTTGCCACTTTCGAAATTAAACACACCACTTTCTCTTCAAGATATGTGTACACTTGCTGTAAAAGCAAGCACCGCACTTAATGACTATTGTCGTCCGTCCATTACAGTGGCGGCGGAGTCAAGAATTCTGACGAGAGGATTCAAGAAAATGCACGATTGTCACGTTAAGGATTTGAACATGCGACCTAAAGCAGTTTTTGAATTGCCTTTGCCACTACAGTACTAGCTAGAAGTTTTTCTTATGAGGAAATTCAATTATTTATATATAGAAAAAGTTGTTTTCAATGTATTTGTACTGTCTAATTTTCGACCAAGGAGATTATACTGAACTCCTTCATATCATGAAGCTCCGCCACTCAGGGCCGGATTTATAGCGCAATATATGGCGTACCTGAACTCATGGTCTTCCCGTCAAACTAGATATTTTATGTATATATTTTATATATATATATATATATATATTTTTTTTTAAGTTTGAGATAATATTATCTGCTAGCACCCATGCTCCAAAGAGGCTAAATGGTGCACTTGGTTGAATGTTGAGTTACTTACCTAAATTAGCAACGATCAATTCTTACTTAATATTTATTTTTCCTCCTTTCTTTATTGGTGCACCCATATTATAAAAATATTAGATCCGCCTCTGCCGCCGGCAACACCACAATTAGTGGCCGTGCTTTGTTGGATTCTTTTAGCTGCAGTCAATGGCTACCGTAGTGAAATGAAGACAATACATTATCAAGTTGGTCATGTCCTACCAGAAGATTTCCTGTCATATGATAGAAAATGGAGTAAAGAAGTTGGAAATCTAAAGTAACTAGTGAAATTGAAAAGGTCATGTAAATTGAGGAAATGAAATATTTATTTGATAATTTTTGGGTTTTGCATTTTGCAATTTGCGGCTTCAATAATGGAGTACTAACATTATCAAGTTGGTCATGTCCTACCAAAAGTTGCATGTATATTTGTATAACGGAAAATATTTTTCAAAAAAATATTATCTTCCATTGTTTTGTTGCACATAATAATTAATTTGGAAAATGTTTTCCTAAATATCACATTTTCTCGAAATTGGAAGAAAATGAGTTCCCTAGAAAAAGTTAGGAAAACCTTTTTCAAAAACTCGACCAATTCTCATGTCTAACCCCAACCCACTCCCTCTTCTCTCGCCTACCCGCACCCCCACTCCAAAAAGTTTTTTTTTTCTTTTCAGATTTCAGCTTTTTTCTTTTCCGTCACCGCCCACCCATCCACCACCCCGCAAAAAAATTATTATTATTATTTTTTTTACCTTTTTTTATATTTTTTAATTTTCTGTGTTTTACCCCTGTGGCAAAAAATATATATTTTGAAATATTTTCAGTGCTAATTTTCTAATATCAAATTTAGTGGTTCGAAAGCTTATGATTTCATGTTTATTGTATCTAAATTATCTATGAATACTCTTGAGAAATTATCTTTTTTAATTTACGTACCAAACATCGAAAAAAGAGTAAAATTACTTGTTTTTCATGAAAATATTTTTCACGAAAAACATTTTCCGTTATACCAAACATGTTATAAAGGGAAAACGAAGTCTGCTTTAAGATGGAAGTTTTCATTTCTCCAAATCTTAGAGGTCATTTGGATTGCGAACAAGTTAAATTGAGATTATAATACGAAAATTAAATAATAACGATTTTTTTTGTAAATGAAAGTGTAATTGTTGTTTGTGTTCACAAGTGAAAGCGAGTATAGGGCCATTTCCAATCTGTAGACTGTAAATGACATTTTCAGATGTCCAAGTATTACTACTATTGTACAATACGATGATTAATGCAAGACTTTGACGTCTTCTCACTGCCTCGTGTAGGCCATTGAACTCGAATGGGAGTTGAACCTAGTCTTCTTTGGTAGCACATTAATATCGCTGTTGAAATTCTGCATTTACAAAATATAGAACTGTATATTTTTTAATCGCTCCAAAAAATAACGACCGAAAAAATGTACTACTTAGAACTTTTGCATATATTTATTATGCATATAATGTATATATTTTGACTAGTGAATGCAATTATTTTCGATCGACCAACCAATTTTATATTTTTCCCTTTAAAAAAAATGACTACAATTACAACAGAGGTTATTTAGTGACACAATGCTACTGTTGGAGAAACAATATACCACATTTAACAATGAAAAAAAAAAGTTTAAGATTATTTTGTTAAAATTGGAAATATTACTACTTGACTAGTTGACTGACTGGCAAAATAAAGAAACCAGAACTATATAGTTCATGTATTGATATAATATAATATAATATAATATAATATTGCCAATTGCCAACAAGAAGGGCCCAACAAATGCAACTGAGAAGAAAATTATGATATCTTTGATTTTTAAAAAAGTGTTTTTGGTGAGAAACAGTTTGTGTTTAGCTAAGTAGTTAGAAAAAACTTTTGAGCATTAATTAGTGTTTGATCAAGCTTTTGAAAACTGCTTCTAAGTGTATTTTCTCACAAGTGCTTCTCAGAAAAGTGTTTTTGGAAAGAAACTACTTATTTTTCGGCTTCTCAAGAACACTTTTTTTTCCTTCTAAAATCTTGGTCAAACACTTTAATTTTTGGCCAAAAATACTTTTAGGATAAGAAAAAAACACTTTTTGGCCAAATGGAATGAAATTGGAATCAAACTAATAAATCAACCACTCTAATTCCAACTCATTATTTAGGGTAGACTGCATGTGCTTTGTCTGTAGGAAGTTGCTGTGTTACTTAAAAGGCAATTAATTTCAGGTGAGCCAAAACATGAATTCTGCCCCTTTATTTAGTTACACTAAACATCAACTTGTTTATTAAATGACCATTTTGGATAATAAATAGAACTCTAGCCAAGCAATCCAAGCGTGCGACACTAAGTTGGCAAATCTACGACAGATCTCTCACCTTAGCTCACAGCTGTTGCCATTTATTTTCACTAAAATGAATCTTAAATATTGCAAGATAACATCGCTCTCGACTAGGACTGATTTTAAACCAATAATATATACATGGCAGTGTACATATTTTTGTCTTGCATTCTATTGATTATTCGGGGAAGAAAATTATCAGGTATAGTTTTTGAAACTCTTTGTTTGCAGTTTTGTGCTTACGTATAATCTTTAAAATAACCCCAAATTCATAGAATTATTCTCCGGGTTGCTGATTTATTTTTTATTGGTATTACTGAGTTCCATAGAAACTAAGATACAACAAAAATATTAGCGGACGATAACATTGCTGGTAAAAGAAAAAAGAATAAACATTGCTAGATATATTTTAGGAAAATGAGAAGAAATACCTCAGGTAAGTATTGTCTTATAGGTTATGTGCCTTCACAACAGTATTAAAAGAAAAAACTCCTATCTTTTCAAACCCACACAATGTTATAGTTTCATTCTGTGATCATATTTTTATAAACTAAAACATTAGCAAGTATAAAGGAACCTAAAAAATAAGTAAAATAAATCACCTTGAAACTATTTTGTATTTTCTTCTTCTTGCACTAAGAAAGAGACAATTTTATCATTACATAATATGTTTGAATATATGATGTTAAAATAAGGGGCATTTGCATATATACCCGCTTTTTGTGTCACGTTTTAATTTGTGCCCGCTTTGCAAAAAATATTGCAAGTGTACCCGCTTTTTCGCATAATTTCAGCATACGGGGCTGAAGTAGCAAAGACAATCACGCAAAACTTCAGCATTCTAGCAGACGTGCCTGAAGTAGCAAGTGTGCTGAACCAAGTGTGCTGAAGTTTTTGTTTGTAATTGATGAACTTAAGCATAGTAGCTGAAGTTTTGTTCTCTATTTGCTGAAATTTTTGTTTGTAATTGCTGAAGTTTTTGTTTTTGTAACTGGTGAACTTCAGCTCTAGAGCTGAAGTTTTTGTTTTGTAACTGGCGAACTTTAGCTCTAGAGCTGAAGTTTTTGTTTTTGTTTTTGTAACTGGCTAGAGCTGAAGTTTTTGTTTTTATAACTGGCAAACTTCAGCTCTAGAGCTGAAGTTTTTGTTTAGTAAGGAGGAGGAGAAAGGGGGCTGAAGTTATTTAAAAAGTGGGTACAAGTTAATAATTTTTTTAAAAATGGGTATAGGTTAACTAGGGGCGACCAAATAGGGCGCCCCGTGCAATTTTTACTAAAATAAGGCTAGCATGTGGACCGGTTAGGTCCAGGCTTAGCCCGGGCCCGCGAGCCCAAATGGGTGGTGGGCCTAAACGAGCCTAATCGTTTAAGCCCGAGACTAGGTGGGAGTGGGCTGCTAAGTGAACCGGTCCTCTGAAAAAAACCTGCGAGACCGGGACCGTTTGGGCCCAAGACCGGCTCCTATGTGGGCCGGTTAAACCGTCCTAAACGGGCCCAACAACTATATTTTTATTAAAAAAAAAATTTAATTCCAATTTTTTTTTAGCCGTTAGAATAGTTTAAAAAACAGCCGTAGGCCTGCAAAAATAGTCGTTTGCTATTTCTAAAATATCCATTTAACCCCTCCCCCCCCCCCCCTCCAACTTTATTTTAACCCCAAACTTTTTATAATTACACTTTTTCCCCATTTTCAACTATAAATACCACCTTATTCTTTCATTTTCTCACAAAATCATCAATCTCTCTCATTTCTCAAACTCAAATTGAAGTATTCAAGTCTTCACTCATCTCTCATCTCTCATTTCTCAAACTCAAATTCTCAATTCGAGTTAAATCATGCCGGTGATTCTAGAGTGCGCTAATATGTTTGGGAACACTTTAATGTGGTAGAAGAAAATGAAGAAGTTTACATAGTAAAGTGCAAGAACTGTGGTCGGGTCTACACTCATCGTCCAAAGTTGGAGGGCACATGTTGTTTAAGGAGGCATATAAAGAGTTGTCTTGCGCGTTCTCCAAACATTCGTATTTAAGATTTTAAGTCGATTTGAGACAATTTGTGTTATTTTGAAATCATTAGACGTATTATGCTTAATGTTTTAGTTTATTAGATTAATTTGAAGTATTAGAAATTTATTATGCAATGATAAGTGCAAGTTTGAACTTTAATTCGAAGTATACTAAGTGTATAGTATATATATACATCTTATATATATATATATATATATATATATATACATATAACTAATGTTATATCGAATATAGCTTATATACTATACACTTAGTATTATATAATAGAAATTGCCTCAGATAAAAAATTAAAAAAAAAATAGGTCAGGCCCACTTAGGCCTGGGACCAACCCACTTAGCCCGAGACCATTAGTTAGTGGTCCCGGTCTCGGGCCGGTTACTACAAAAAAGCCCGCGGAGCCCGCGCCCACTTAGGACCGGCCCACGAAGCCCAGACCCACTTAGGCCCAGCCCACGAGGCTCGTTTAGGCCCGGGTGTTTAACCAAAGAATTAGATCCTTTGACCCAAGCTATTTTTAGGATGAACACGGGTTACTGATAATCAAGGGAATAATATTAAGTAAAGAAGAACTTTGTAGGGTCCTTCCCAATTTGGATTTAGCTTTCCTGCGCCTGCTTCTTTCGTTGATTGAAAAACTTTTTTGAAGACGAAGTCCCCAATATTGAAGTATCTGAGATGAGCTTTACGGTTGTAATAACGTTCTATGATTTGTTTTTGAGCTGCCATCCGTATTAGCGCTGCTTCCGTTCATGGTTCAAGCAGATCTAGATTAGTCCTCAATTTGTCGTCGTTTGCTTCCTCCGTGGCTGTTATAAACCTTACGCTTGGTTCGCCAATTTCCACAAGTATTAAGGCTTCTGAGCCATAGACAAGTGCGAACAAAGTTTCTCCCGTGGCTATTTTTGAAGTTGTTCTGTATGCCCATAGTACCGCTGGTAATTCATCAGGCCAATTTCCTTTGGCTTTATCTAGCCGCTTCTTCAGGTTGTTGATGATGATTTTATTCGTTGATTCTGCTTGACCGTTAGCCACGGGGTGGTATGGCGTTGAAGTGATCCGTTTGATTTGCCAGCTTTCAAAGAATTCTGTGATTTGTGAGTCTATGAACTGTGGGCCATTATCACACACGATCTCCTTTGGTATACCAAAGCGGCATATTATGTTTCGCCATAAGAAGCTTTTAACTTCCTTTTCTCGCACCTGTTTGAATGCTTCTACCTCTACCCATTTTGTAAAATAGTCGGTTAGCAGGATTAGAAACTGTACCTGTCCTTTAGCTGGGGGAAGAGGTCCCACTATGTCCATACCCCATTTCATGAAGGGCCATGGGGATATAATTAGATGCAATAATTCTGCTGGTCGATGCATGTTATTGGCGAACCTTTGGCATCTGTCGCATTTGGATATGAAGTTCTCGACCTCTTCTTCCATCTTAGGCCAATGATACCCAGCTCTAATTAGGGTTTTTACCAAGGATCTTGCCCCTGAGTGATTTCCACAGTGTCCTTCGTGAACTTCTTTCATCACGAACTCCGTTTGGTTAGGCCAAAGGCATTTAGCTAGGGGCCCTCCGAACATTTTGTGATATAATGTATTGCGAATGAGGCAGTACCGTGTATCTTTACGGCGGAGTGCTTGAGATGTTTTCTTGTCTTCAAGTACGGTGCCATTCTGCAAAAAACTTAGAATTTCGTTTCTCCAATCCCAGGTTAAATTGTTGAAAGTCACCTCATTTCTGTCCTAGTCGATCGCTGAATGGAATAAATGAACGACAATTGCATTGTCTTTGTTTGTTACTTCCGTGACTGCAGCGAGGTTAGCTAATGCATCTGCATCTGCATTTTCTTCTCTAGATATTTGTATTACCTTCCATGTTTTGAATTGTCTCACGAGCTCTCGTGCTTTTTCCAGGTACTGTTGCATCCGAGTCTCTCGAGCGATGTAAGTCCCCTGCATCTGATTCACTACCAGCTAGGAGTCGTTGTTGATTACAATTTGCTCGATTGAGAGTTCTCGTGCGAGTTCTAGTCCTGAAATGACAACTTTGTACTCTTCTTCGTTGTTAGTTATAGGATAACATTTAATAGTCTGTCGTGTCTTTTCACCCGTGGGTGATATTAAGACTATGCCTAAGCCGGCACCTTTTATATTGGAAGAGCCATCAGTAAATAGGGTCCATAGACCCGGATTAGCACCGTTAAAGAGTTGTAATTCCTTTTCCACTTTAGGGAAAATGCTATTACTAAAGTCAACAACAAAATCAGCTAAGATTTGAGACTTAATTGCAGTCCTAGGCTGATATATTATTTCATGCTCACTTAATTCTATGGCCCACTTGGCTAATCTTCCCGATAGTTCTTGTTTATGCAAAATATTTCTTAAAGGATACGAAGTCACAACAATGATTGGATGACATTGAAAATATGGTCGTAATTTTCTAGATGCCATTATTAAAGCTAAGGCTAACTTTTCAAGATTTGGATATCTGGTTCCAGCATCTAGTAAAGTTTTACTTACATAATAAATAGGAGATTGTTTACCTTTATCTTCTCTTACCAACACTGCACTTACAACAATTTCTAAGACAACCAAGTAGATGTACAATATCTCCCCCTCCTTCGGCTTTGATAGCAGCGGGGGTTTTGATAGATAAGATTTCATATTCTTGAGAGCCTGTTGACATTCTTCAGTCCATTCAAACTGATTCTGCTTTTTGAGGACATAAAAGAATTTAAAACTTTTCTCGGAAGACCTGGAAATAAATCTTCCCAAAGCTGCTATTCTTCCCGTTAGTCTTTGAACTTCTTTTTTATTTATAAGTACATCAGGTATTTCTTCTATAGCTTTAATTTGAGCGGGATTTACCTCTGTTCCCCTGTTTGACACAAGAAAACCCAAGAATTTACCTGATTCTACGCCAAAAGCGTATTTTTCTGGATTCAGCTTCATATTATACCTGCGTAAAATGTCAAATGTAATAGAGAGATGCTGGAAATGGTCTTCCACTCGTGTTGATTTTACCAGCATGTCATCGATGTAAACTTTCATCATTTTTCCCAGATGTTCCAGGAACATCTTGGTCACTAGCCTTTGATACGTGGCTCCAGCCTTTTTAAGCCAAAAGGCATGACTTTATAACAATAAGCCCCCATGTTCGTAATAAAGGGTTTTTTTCCTCGTCTGAGGAATCCATTTTAATCTGATTATAACCAGAATATGCATCTAGAAAGCTTAGCAATTCATGACCTGCAGTGGCATCAATCATTTGATCTATGTGTGGTAATGGGAATGACTCTTTGGGGCATGATTTATTTAAATCAGTATAATCTACGCATACTCTCCATTTGCCATTCTTTTTAGGTACTACCACAGTGTTAGCTAACCAGTTAGGGTACGTTACCTCTTGTATCAAACCAATTTTGAAGAGTTTTTGTACCTCTTTGTCAATCACTTGGTTCTTGAATAGTCCTTGCTTTCTTTTCTTCTGCTTAGCAGGTATGAAGGATAGATCTTCATTTAGTTTATGAGTCATCACTTTTGGTGGGATACCTGTCATATCTGAGTGGGACCACGCAAAGCAATCTGCGTTAGCCTTTAAATAATCAATTAACTTACCTCTTTGACCGGGGCTCAGCCTCGTGCCATATACACCTTATGTTCAGGTTTTTGTTCGAACAATGGAACATCTTCGAGCTCTTCCGTGGTTGTTTTGATGTGCTCGTCTTCCTCCGGTTCATGAATGACGTCCGATATGAAATCTACATCTGTGTGGTCCAATGCATCTTCCGTGGTGACTTGATTCACCTTCTCGTGAGTATCTCCTTCCGTATCTGTTTGAATGTTCATTTCTTTCGTACCTGTTTGGTCACTAACTTTTTCTGTACCTGTTTGGCCGGTGACATCTGACTGGAAGATTTCTCTATCTTCCGATTCTTCCGTCTCTACTTTTTTGTTATAATTCACCACGGAATTTATATTTCTGGAGGTCTGTTGATCACCTCTAATCTGTCTGATTCCCCATTCTGAAGGGAATTTAATTACCTGGTGTAAGGTGGATGGTACCGCTTTCATGTCGTGGATCCAGGGCCTTCCCATAATCACGTTATAAGCCATGTCAGTATCAATGACTTGGAATTTGGTGTTCTTAGTTACTCCCTCGGCGTAAGTGCTAAGTTCGATCTCTCCTTTGGTTATCACTGTAGAGTTATCAAACCCGGATATGGATCGTGCCTTTGAGATAACCTGATTTCCCATGAGCATTTCTTCCACGACTCTTAGCAGAATGATATTGATTGAACTACCTGGATCAATCAACACTCTTTTAATGTTAGTGTTATGAATGAGTAAGGATATTACCAGAGCCTCGTTGTGGGGGAGCATTAGCCCGCCAAAATTTGCATCGTCAAAGGTTATATTATCTTCATCTGGATGTTCACGAACCCGCTTTCCGTGGGTAATGTGACCTTCGAGGCTAATTTGCAAACTATTTCGTTCACTTCCTCTCCTCCATGTATCACGTTGACGGTTCTTTTTGGAGATGGAGGCTTCGGGGGCTCCTGCATGTTCTTCATATATGCCTGTTTACCTTTATCACTAAACAATTCTGTTAAATAGCCCTGTTTCAATAATTGTTCTATTTCACCTTGTAAAAATCTGCAATCTGCAGTCCTGTGTCCGTGATCATTATGGAATTCACACCAGAAATCTGGGTTCCTCTTATTTGGGTTTGACCGCATTTCTTTGGGCCACTTAATCTTATCTCCCATACTTCTTAATATCGAAACAAGTTCAGGAGTACTTACATTAAATGTATGATCCCCAATTCGTGCATTACCTCTAGGTCGTTCATCCCGATCCTTTCTGGATCTAGATGAGGATGAGCCTCCATCCCTGCTTGGTGGTCTATAATCTGACCTAGTGTTTTCAAACCCGGGGCGAGTTTCGCGTCCCAATGGTCCTAAGTAAGGATCGTACCTGTTTTTACCTGATCTCTTGTCTGATTCGGATCGCCTGGATCTCGAATGATCTTCATCTTTCGAACGAGCAATGATATCTTCTTCTATTCGAAGTTTAGTATTGTACCTGTTATATACATCATTCCATATTGTAGCTGGGAATTCTCTCAAATTTTATTTGAGTCTCCTCGTGGCTTCTGAGCTTTAGTCATTTAGATTAGTTGTGAATGCCATGGCTTCCCAATTATCAGGCACCCTAGGTAATTGCATTCTTTCTCGCTGGAACTTGTCAGGTTAGGGCTCATTTGGTAAGTGTTTCTTCAAACTTTTCGACAAGGACTGATTCAATCTCTTGTTTTGTTAAGTCGTTGCCCTTCACTCCGGTAGTAAAAGCAGTCACATGGTTGCGTGGGTCAGTTGTTCTGTCATACTTAGGAACGTCAGACATTTTAAATTTCTTGGGTATAGGCAAGGGTGCTGCGCTTGGTTTCCAAGGTTGTTGAGAATATCTATCAACATCAATGCCCTTGATAACAGGTGATACTCTAGGAATTTGCTCGATTCGATCATTTTGTTCCTTTACCTGTTTCTGCAAGGTTAGTAGTAAATTTTGTAATTCAGGGTTATTAGTCATACCTGGTCTCGTTTCGAGAGATTCGTTAGGAGTGTCATCCCTTGCTGAGTTTACCAACCCATACTGAGGATTTTCCACGGTAATTATGTTATTAGGAGGTGGTGCCAGTGATGTAGGTGATGCCACTGGTAATCCCCTTGCAAATTCTTGCAAAGCTTGACTCACATACTCTGCAATCATCTGCTTTATACGATCTTGTTCTACTGTTTGATCATTGTTGTTGTTATCGTTGTTGTTGTTGGATCTATCTTGGGATTGTTCCCTTGAACCTCTTGGGGATGGAAGAGGTGATGGAATCCTATCTCTCTGTTGGTTGTTGTCGTTGGAGTTCGACATAGTTTAGAGGATATCGATTGAAAAGCAAACAAAGATTATCAGATTCCCGGTAACGGAACCAATTTGTTTAACCAAAGAATTAGATCCTTTGACCAAAGCTATTTTTAGGATGAACACGGGTTACTGATAATCAAGGAAATAATATTAAGTAAAGAAGAATAAGTAAATGATGATAATAAGATGCTTCAGAAAAGTAAAGTGTATTGTATTCGTAGTTCAGATACCCTTACAAGCCATTTTCTCTTCCCTTATATAGAGAGTTCCTCAATATAACGTCTGTCTTTTACAATGATCAATCATTAATGACTAATATTATATTAATGGGACGTTTCAAAGGATAACCGTAACTGTTGCGTGAAGGTTGTGTAACGTAACGTATGGATCTGGATTCATTTTGACCGTATCTCTTCTTTGTCCCAATCAGGTTGGGTTTCCCGTAGCTGATTACCCCGTAGGTTTATTGATCCGTACCTCTCTATTTTGTACCTCTTTATAGAATCATATCCAGCTGTCATATATTTCTTGGTCCACGTAGCTGACTGAATTGTCAGGAATCATCTTACGTGTGAAACTCTTTTTTACCAATACACGGGGCCCCTCCCACATTACATCCTTATGTTAAAACGTTGTAATTTTTGTGAATACGGGAACTAATATTTTATGCAGTTCATTTTGGAGTGTTTCTCTGACAGATTGGAAGAGGAGAAAAAAGAAGAGTAAAAAAGAAAAGCGTAAATGGTGAGAATAAATGAGTAAACAATATATATAAAAAAGAGCTCGCTTTTATAAAATTGCGTGTACTTGGTCCTTGATTTACAGCGGTTTCACATTTTTATTATATTGCATAAAGATATATTCTTAGAAAAATATGTTATTATCTGATATAAGTGTGTCCATAGTGCAATAAGCTTTTAGGAATTTTTAACACTTGTTTATTTTGATTATTTCGATTTCTTTTTACCGATATTTTCCACTGTATAGACAATCCTTTTTTGATTATCACCATCGACATGGGTTTCTTTCTTTAGCATGAGTTTCACTATTTTTGAACCCGTCAGTTTGGATCCACGTTTCATATTAGCGAAGTTGCAGCAAAAACTGATCGAAAATACCAACACACAATGATAAGCTTGCTAACCTTCTTCTATATCTATTGAATGATATGATATGATGTACTTTTAATTCATCCAAAAGTTTATATATAAGAAAAAAAGACATGAAACTTGTATGTCTTCTATCTCTATTAAATTTATAACAAGATATTGTTAGTAATCTGTATTTGTAAAATAATTCTGGAGAAAATAAAATAACATAAACAGAAATGTAAACGAAATAAAAAACCAATTCGAGCCCACTGAATTCACAGTATTTCTTTAAGGAATTTAATCCTCTCCTAGTACCCAAGGTTATGGATTATTTCCTCCCAGGATAGAACGAATTATACACTGGTGTAGTGGTACTTCAAACCCCAGTGTTTCAGCGAACACAAAGTTCGGTAGCAAATCACACTTACTTTTGCTTTCTTTGAAGTTAAAAATATGCAGAAGAAATGAGGAGAACTCAAAAATTAGTATGTAAAATCTGAGAGAATGAACTTGTATTTATAACCAAAGTTGGGCTGAAATTTGAAGAGGTGCAACTCTTCAGAATGATTGTTTTTGCAAAACGGCCATAGAATAAATGCCATAACATCAATGGCTATTTACTCAACAATAAAGAGGGAAAATTGAAGGGTAGTTAATTTTCTGTTAGAAAAATAGAAAACTGAAAATTGGATAACTGAATTGGATTTAATATTAATATTTATTTTAATATTAATATTTTGTTATTAAACCAAATATTTAATAACATTTCTGTTAATATTTACTATTAACAAATAAATTTGGTCCAAAAATTAATCAATCGATCGTTTGACCAAATCCAAATCCAAATCCAAATCCGAATACGAATCCGAAGCCGAAGCCGAAGCCGAAGCAGAAGCCGAGCCGAGCCGACCCTTAACCGTCTTTGGTTCTCATTGTTGTGTTCGTTTCAGCCATGAACACCGTCTGATTTCATAAGTGCATAGAGAACTGGCCTTGCACAATTCTCCTTGAAGCGGCTAACACTTCACACTTACATATGTGATTCCTAAACGTGTCCTCCCGTAGATACACTATTTGATATACCCCGTATCAAATTTAGAAATCATTAAAAAGCCTTAATGCTTTATCCTTGATACTGAACATTGTCTCATCACGAGAATGGAACAAATAATTTAGTTGACAATGTTGAACCGTCATTAATGACTTTGTTTGATCTCCTTGAACCTAGATCTTGGGATCTCCAGTCTTCTAGGTAGAGTTACCGCCACTATGACTTGTTCTAGGCCATAGTCCCATTCCCCTTGATGATTTCTCAACTACATCTCTAGTTAGGCCTTTTGTAAGTGGATCCGACACATTATCACTTGACTTTACATAGTCAATCGTGATAATTCCTCTAGAGAGTAATTGCCTAACGGTTTTATGTCTTCTTCGTATATGACGAGATTTACCGTTATACATAACGCTCACAGCTCTTCCAATAGCCGCTTGACTATCGCAATGTATGCATATTGGTGCCAACGGTTTGGACCAGAATGGAATGTCTTCCAAGAAATTCCGGAGCCATTCATCTTCTTCACCGGCTTTATCTAAGGCTATGAACACATCCTCCATTGTAGAGCGGGCAATACAAGTTTGTTTGGACAACTTCCAAGATACCGCTCCTCCACCAATAGTGAATACATATCCACTTGTGGACTTGGAATAAGTTGATCTGGTGATTCAATTTGCATCACAATATCCCTCAATAACCGCAAGATATTTACTGTAGTGCAAAGCAAAGTTCTGGGTATGTACTAAATACCCCAAAACTCGTTTCATTGCCATCCAATGAGATTGACCTGGATTGCTCGTATATCGACTCAATTTACTTATAGCACAAGCTATATCTGGTCGTGTACAATTCATGATGTACATTAAACATCCTAACACCCGAGCATAATCTAATTGTGATATGCTTTGGACTTTGTTTTTTGCTAATGCAAGATTCACGTCAATTAGAGTCTTTGCAACTTTAAAGCCCAAGTGCTTGAATTTTTCAAGTACTGTCTTAATATAATGAGATTGTGACAATGCCAGACCTTGAGAAGTCTTATGGATCTTAATTCTCAGAATTAAATCATCAACTCCCAAGTCTTTCATATCAAACTTGCCAGTTAGCATGCGCTTAGTCGCATTTATGTTGGCAATGTCATTACTCATTATCAGCATATCATCCACATATAAGCAAACAATGACTATGTTATTTGGAACATTTTTAATGTACACACATTTATCACATTCAATTATTTTTAAACCATTTGACAACATTGTTTGGTCAAAATTCGCATGCTATTGTTTGGGTGCTTGTTTTAGTCCGTAAAGGGACTTAACAAGTCTACATACCTTCTTTTCTTTACCTGGAACTACAAACCCTTCAGGTTGTTCCATGTAGATTTCTTCCTCCAACTCTCCATTTAAAAAGGTCGTCTTAACATCCATTTGACGAATTTCAAGACCATAAACTGCAACTAACGCTACTAACGTTCGTATGGATGTAATTCTTGTAACTGAAGAGTATGTATCGAAATAGTCAAGACCTTCTCGTTGTCTATACCCTTTGACTACAAGTCTTGCCTTATATTTGTCAATAGTGTCATCATATTTCATTTTCCTCTTAAAGATCCATTTAGAACCCAACGGTTTATTTCCAGGAGGAAGATCAACCAATTCCCATGTATGGTTGTTCAATATGGATTCTATTTCACTATTGACTGCCTCTTTCCAAAACAATGATTCCGAAGAAGACATAGCTTCTTTAAATGTTTGAGGCTCATTTTCCAATAAGAAAGTCACAAAATCTGGTCCAAATGAAGTAGACGTTCTTTGACGTTTACTACGTCTTGGATCCTCCTGATTAAGTGTACTTTCTTTTGTTTCTTCCCGAGGTCGTTTAGATCCTTCACCAATCGACTCACATTCCTTTTTATACGGATATATATTTTCAAAGAACTCAGCATTATCTGATTCTATAACCGTATTATTATGAATGTCGGGATTTTCTGATTTATGTACCAGAAATCGATATGCTTTACTATTAGTCGCATATCCTATGAAAACACAATCAACGGTTTT
>MDKH01081070.1:0-15653 GCA_005239495.1 Nicotiana undulata
TCTCGCGGATCGGTGCGGAGACGTTCGTACTTATCTTCGAGAGGCTATGTAACTGTTAGGAAATATCATACTTCTTGAAATCCCTTCTCGTGCTGATTATCACTGCCAAAATTCTTAAACTCTATTCTATTCTTGCTTATAGATGGTTCGCACTCGCACCGGACGTACCAACGATCAGGCACCCGAGCCCCCAGCCAGAGCCACCAGAGGCAGGGGTCGGGGCAGGGGACGAGCACGCGGTGCAACCCGAGCACCGGCTAGAGCAGTGACGGAGGATACCCCAGCGGCTGCAGTTGGAGGGGCACCGGAGGTCCCTACTATCAATCCAGCCCTCAAGAAGACTTTGGCCCTGTTCATGAGTGCTTTCAGTACTCTGTCGCAGGCGGGACTACTTCTGCTAGCCCCAGCTACATCCCAGGCCGGAGGAGAGGCACAGACTCCCGCAACCCGTACTCTTGAGCAGAGGGTTCACATGGGATAGGTGCCAGAGTATATTCCTATGCCTCCAGCAACTCCAGTTCAGCCTGAGGCCAGAGCAGCTGCATCTGAGTCTGAGCAGCTCCGTCTTGAGAGGTACAAGAAGTACCACCCACCTGAGTTCAGCGGTTTAGCTTCAGATGACGCTCTGGGTTTTCTTGAGGAGTGTCATCGCATCCTTCGTACCATGGGTATTGTGGAGACGAGTGGGGTCTCTTTCACTACTTTTCAGCTGAGAGGAGCAGCCTATCAGTGGTGGCGTGCATTTGAGCTTAGTAGTCCGGACGAGGCAGCCTCACTTACTTGGGCTCAGTTTTCAGAGATGTTTCTACTTGAGTTCGTCCCTCAGAGTCTCAGGGATGCTTGGCGTGCGAAGTTTGAGCAGCTACGCCAGGGTACTATGACCGTGTCAGAATATGCGGTCCGGTTCAGTGACTTGGCACGACATGCATCAGCTTTGGTATCTACTGTCAGAGAGAGAGAGAGAGTTCGCCGTTTTATTGAGGGACTCCATCCTAGCATTCGTACCAGTATGGGCAGGGAGTTGGAGACTGATATCACTTACCAGCAGGCCGTGAGCATTGCTAGGAGGATTGAGAGTATGCTGACCTGGGACAGAGAGGAGAGATAAAGTTCATCAACCCTAGGTTTTCACTCTAACCCCTTTGATTTCCACTAATTAGATGTTAATCTACCTAAGTTTTGGTGTAATAATCTAAAATTTAGATGGAAATTACTTATCTCTTAGTAGCTAGGCCGAATACCCTCTTGAAAGCCCTCAAAATCGCCAATGGAGTAAAAGAAATGGTAAAAAATGGCCAAATCCCGTATTAAATGACATCACTGCCTTCAGTGATCTCGCACCTGCGGCTCGAGGACCGCACCTGTGGTCCCGCACCCGCGAGCCAAAGGTCACACCTGCGGAAGTGGCCTAGGAGGCCTGGGGCCGCACCTGCGGAAGGGGGTCCGCACCTGCAGTTTGGACTAGCTCCCCTGGGGGTCGCACCTGCGGAGCCTTGACCGCAGGTGCGGTCTCGCACCTGCGACCTGGGCAACCGAACCTGCGGTCACACCAGATCTGGTGCACCAACAGCTGAAGCTGCTGGGTTTTGGCTCTGTTTGGTGTCCGGGAGGCACCTGGGCCCACCCGAGCCCCCCATAATTATACCAACAAGTCCTAAATCATATTACAGACTCGCTCGAGCCTTCGGAACACCCAAAACAACACTAAAACTCAAAATCACCCCTTAAAATCCCTAGAATCAAACTTAAGAATTTCTAAGTTCTTGAATTCGGTTTCAATGCGCCGAACCGACCTATACTACTCGGAAGGACACCAAATTTTGCGAGCAAGTCATGAATTACATAAAGGAACTATTCCCGATCTCGGAATTCTGTTCGGACCTCGATAACACAAAAACACATTCCAACCCAAATTATGAACTTAAGGAAACTCTACTTTCGCTATTTGGCGTCGAAACGCTCCCGGGTCATCCAAATCCCATTCCGGACATACGTACAAGTCCGAAATCATCATACGAAGTTATTGGAATCGTCGAAACTAGATTCCGAGGTCGTTTACTCAAAATGTTGATCGAAGTCAAACTTGGCTTTAAAAGCCAACCTTAAGGAACCAAGTGTTCCTATACTATTCTAAACACTTCCAAATCCCGAACCACCCGTCCCTGCAAGTCACAAATCACGATAAGACTCTACGGGAAGTATTATTTGGGGGAACGGGGGTCCAAATACGCAAAATGACCGGTTGGGTCGTTACATCCTCCACCTCTTAAACAAACGTTCGTCCTCGAACGGGTCTAGAATCGTACCTGAAGTGCTGAATAAGTGTGGATATCTGCTCCGCATGTCCTCCTCGGACTCCCACGTCGCCTCCTCGACTGGTTGGCCCCGCCACTGGACCTTCACAGCGGAAACTCTCTTAGATCTCAACTGACGGTCCTGTCTATCAATAATAGCAACTGGCTCCTCCTCGTAGCCCAATCTCTCATCCAACTGAATAGTACTGAAATCAACAATGTGAGAGAAGTCGGTGTGATATCTCCAGAGCATGGATACGTGGAATACAGGATGGACTCCCGATAAGCTGGGAGGTAAGGCAAGTTCATAAGCAACCTCTCCAACTCGCCTCAATACCTCGAAAGGGCCTATAAACCTCGGGCTCAACTTGCCCTTCTTCTCGAATCTCATAATGCCCTTCATCAGCAAAACCTTCAGCAGAACCGTATCTCCCTCCATAAATGATACATCACGAGCCCTCTAATCCGCGTAGCTCTTCTGTCTGGACTGTGCTTTGCGGGGCCTCTCCTGAATTAACTTCACCTTCTCTAAAGCATCTCTCACCAGGTCTATACCATATAACTTAGCCTTACCAGGCTCAAACCACCCGATGGAAGAATGACATCGCCGACCATACAAAGCCTCAAATGGAGCCATCTCAATGTTGTACTGATAACTATTATTGTAAGCAAACTCGGCCAAAGTCAAGAACTGGTCCCACTGGCCTCCAAAAGTCAAGCACACATGCTCTGAGCATGTCCTCCAATATCTAAACTGTACGCTCCGACTGGCCGTTAATCTGTGGATGAAAAGTTATGTTGAGATCTATCTGAGTGCCCATCTCTCTATGCAATGCTCTCCAGAAGTGCGAAGTGAACTAAGGACCTCGATATGATAGAATGGACACTGGTACACCGTGCAACCAGACTATCTCCCGAATGTAGATCTGAGCTAACCTCTCAGAAGTATAAGTAGTAGCCACGGGAATGAAATGCGCCAATTTGGTCAATCTATCCACAATAACCCAAACCGCGTCAACCTTATGCAACGTCCGAGGCAACCCAACCACGAAGTCCATAGTGATGCGCTCCCACTTCCACTCAGGAATGGGCATCTGCTGGAGTAGGCCTCCTGGCCTCTGATGCTCATACTTAACCTGCTGGCAATTAAGACACCTAGCCACATACTCCACGATGTCTCTCTTCATCCGCCTCCACTAGAAATGCTGCCTCAAATCACGATACATCTTCATAGCACCTGGGTGGACAGAGTACCACAAACTGTGTGCCTCCTCTAAGATCCTCTGCCTCAAGCCATCAACATTAGGAACACACAAACGATCCTGAAGTCGCAAAACACCATCCTCGCCAATAGTAACCTCCTTGGCACCACCTTGAACCACTGTCTCTCGTAGCTCTGCCAAGCGTGGATCATCATACTGTCGATCCTTAATCTCCCCCAATAATGAAGATTGAGCAACCATATGCGCAAGAACTCGTCGAGCCTCTGAAATATCTAATCTCACCAAGCGATTTTCCAAAGACTGAATGTCCAAGGCTAGAGGTCTCTCTTCGGCTGCAATATAAGCCAAGCTACTCATACTCTCCGCCTTCCTACTCAAAGCATCTGCTACCACATTCGCCTTTCCCGGATGATAAAGAATGGTGATGTCATAATCCTTCAGCAACTCAAGCCACCTGCGCTGCCTCAAATTAAGATCTCTCTGCTTGAACAAGTACTGCAAGTTGCGGTGGTCTGTATACACCTCACAAGACACCTCATATAAGTAATGCCTCCAAATCTTAAGAGCATGAACAATCGCCGCCAACTCCAAATTGTGTACAGGGTAATTCTTCTCATGAACCTTCAACTGGCGTGAAGCATAAGGAATAACTCTCCATTCCTGCATCAATACGCAACTCAAGCCAACGCGTGAAGAATCGCAATACACCATATACATCCCCGAACCGGAAGGCAATACTAGAACTGGTGCCGAAGTCAATGCCGTCTTGAGCTTCTGAAAGCTCGCCTCACACTCGTCGGGCCACCAAAATGGATCATTCTTCTGAGTACTTCTAGTCAATGGGGATGCAATGGATGAAAAGCCCTCCACAAATCGTCGGTAGTAGCCTGCTAGACCCAAGAAACTTCTGATCTCTGTGGCTGAAGTAGGATGTGGCCAATTCTGAACATCCTCAATCTTCTTGGGATCAACCCTAATACCCTCTTCGGACACTACATGCCCCAAAAATGCCATGGAATCCAACCAGAACTCACACTTGGAGAACTTAGCATATAGCTTCTGTTCCCGCAAGGTCCGGAGCACAACTCTCAAATGTTGCTCGTGCTCGCCCCGACTACGTGAGTAAATCAAGATGTCATCAATGAAGACAATGACAAAGGAATAAATGTACAGCCTGAACACCCTATTCATCAAGTCCATGAATGTTGCTGGGGCATTAGTCAAGACAAAGGACATCACCAGGAACTCATAATTGCCATATCTCGTACGAAAAGTAGTCTTCGGAACATCCGAGGCTCGAATCTTCAGTTGGTGATACCCCGATCTCAAATCAATCTTAGAAAACACCTTACCACCCTGCAACTGGTCAAACAAATCATCGATGCGCGGCAATGGATACTTGTTCTTAATAGTTACCTTGTTCAATTGGCGGTAATCAATACACATCCGCATAGACCCATCTTTCTTCTTTACAAATAGAACTGGAGCGCCACACAGTGATACACTCGGTCTGATAAACCCCTTAGACAACAACTCCTGAAGCTTCTCCTTCAACTCCTTCGGAGCCATACGGTATGGGGGAATAGAAATAGGCTGAGTGCCTGGATCTACATCAATACAAAATTCGATATCTCAATCCGGAGGTATGCCCGGAAGGTCTGAAGGAAAGACATCCGCAAACTCTCGAACAACTGGCACTAAATCAATTGTCAGAGACTCGGTAGTGGTGTCCCGTACATAAGCAAGATACGCCAGACAACCCTTCTCGACCATATGTCGAGCCTTCAGGAAGGAAATAACTCTACTAGCTGCACTAACTGAGGAACCTTTCCACTCCAGCTTGGGCAACTCAGGCATGGCCAAAGTAACCGTCTTGGCATGGCAATCCAAGATGGCATGATGAGGAGATAGCCAATCCATGCCTAGGATAATCTCAAAATCAACCATGTCGAGCAATAGAAGGTCCGCTCTAGTCTCGAACCCACAAAAGGTGATCACACAAGACCGATAGACCCGGTCTACCACTACAGAATCGCCCACAGGAGTGGACACATATATAGGAGAATCCAAGGACTCGCGATGAACATCCAGAAAACAAGAAAATAAGGCTGACACATATGAATAAGTGGATCCTGGATCAAATAGCACGGATGCCTCCCTACCACATACTGAAATAGTACCTGTGATCACGGCGTCTGAGGCCACTGCATCTGCTCGGGCCGAAATAGCATAGAATATGGCTAATGTACCTGAAGACTGACCTCCGCTGGACTAAATAGGAGCTAGCTGAGCTCCCCCTTCCTGGCCTCCAACTCTGGGACGACCTCTACCAGCCTGTCCTCTACCTCTGGGTGGACGGGGCGCCGATGTTGAGAATGCGGGCTGATAACTCTGCTGAATAGCCTTGCCCCGAAACCTGTGATCAGGTCGTGTGTCATTCTGGATCCACCAGCGGAATAAAACGATGGAGTTGTCACAAGGACGGACAAAAGGTATCGAGTAGGATGAAATGGTTATGGTGAACGGTCAGGTTTGAAATAATTTGAAGGAACTGGAGCGGAATTGCTCCTGTTGGGATGACAGTTACACACTGGGTCTCCTGCAAATCTACAAAAGGTGTACTGCGAGCATATATTTATAAATTTTTGCGCAAATTTAGACATGATGCAAATTCCCTTTAGACCATGAAAGTTGTCTTTGGACGATGAGGATTATGTCATTGGAAGATGACGTCCCGGGCCATGAATTGCGATAGAGGATTCGCAGGCCATGAAATGATGTTCTCGGGCCATGAAAATGGTGCCTCTGAACCATGACACATTTGAATAATGATGTGTAAGTTTGAGAGATCCTCAGGCCATGGCATTATGTCTTCCGGCTATGAGGATGGTGCCTTCATACTATGACGCCTTCGGACAAGTTGGCTATATTTCAGCCCATGAGGTGTAGAGACATGATTCTAGAGGCAACAAGACAGAGCTTAGTCTTGCATGAAGTTGAGGGCAGAGCTTAGCCTGATGCAAGAGAGACAGTGCTTAATCTCATGTGAGATTCGGGACAATACTTAGTCCCATGCAAAGAGAAGGCAATGCTTAGCCTTATGCAAATAGAGAGGCAGGTCTTAGACTCCTGCAAGGTTCGGGATAATGCTTAGTCCCATGCAAAGAGAAGGCAGTTCTTAGCCTTATGCAAATAGAGAGGCATAGATTAGCCTCATGCAAGGATTGAGACAAAGCTTAGTCTCATGCAGAGAGAATGCAGTGCTTAGCCTTATGAAAATAGGGATGCGGGGCTTAGCCTCATGCAGGGATTGAGACAGAGCTTAGGCTCATGCAGGTGTAAGAGTAAGAGTGAAGTATTCTTAGCTGAAAATATGCTTCGTGTGTAGCAATTGTGTCTTTGCGACGGTATTTATCATGATGATATAGTTCTGCATCCAACGAAAATTTGTGAGTTTTGCGGGGGAGGTTGGTTCGTGCATTTGCTTGCTCGATTCGCTATGTACTGTCTGAAGATCATGTTCAAGTTATTGGGGTAGCATTTGGCTAAAGTAAAGTTTCTTTTCAAAAGCATGCGTGTATAATTAAAGATATAGTAATATGCAGTTTAGAAATTAGTTAGATGAACCAGTAACTGTGACATTATTAGAGACATTGCGACTTCCTCTGACATAGAATAATGAGGGTCCTCCTCAAAATTTTGCCCCAATTAACCAGATGACCTTTCTGACTGCTCCATACGCTGCGGTTGGCTAAACTTACTTTGGAATGTTGAGGGTCCTCCTCAAAATTTTGCTCCAGTTTCTGATTGTGGGGAAAATGGAAATTTTATTAAATTGTGACCGAACCCACAAGGCTGCCTATGTATCCCCTCTTAAACAAGAATCGGGTCGAGCGTTGTTCAATTTACATCATATAGAGAAACATAAAATGGTTTACACATAGTATCTTTTGACTGCATCTGAACTGATTGGCTTTGGCCAGATTTCCCCATCCATGTCTGCGAGTATGAGTCCTCCTCATATCAGTACTTTGTGAACCATGTAAGGACCTTTCCAGTTAGGTGAGAATTTTTCTGTGGCTTCATCTTGATGCGGAAAGATCCGTTTCAGCACCAGTTGCCCCGGTGTGAACTGTCTTGGTTTGACCCTTTTGCTGAAGGCTCTGGACATTCTGTTCTGATAAAGATGACTGTGACATACTACATTCATCATCTTTCTGTCTGTGAGGGCTAGTTGCTCATAGCGGCTCCTTACCCATTCTGCGTCGCTGAGTTCGGCTTCTTGTATGGTTCTCAAAGAAGGGATTTCTACCTCGGCAGGAATGACAACTTCAGTACCATAAACCAGTAGATAAAGGGTTGCCCCGGTTGATGTAGAATATGGTATGGTATCCTAGCAAGGCGAATGGTAATTTCTCATGCCATTGCTTGTAATTCTCTACCATTTTCCTTAGTATCTTCTTGATGTTTTTGTTGGCGGCTTCCACGGCTCCATTCATTTGATGACTGTATGTTGTGGAATTCTTGTGCTTGATTTTGAAAGTTTCACATATAGCTTTCATCAAGTTACTATTGAGATTGGCGGCATTGTCAGTGATGATGGACTCTGAGACCCCAAATCGACAAACAATTCGGTCACGAACAAAATCTGCAATGACCTTCTTGGTCACAGCTTGGTAAGATGCAGCTTCAACCAATTTAGTGAAGTAGTAGATGGCCACTAAGACGAACCGGTGCCCGTTTGAAGCGATGGGCTCAATTGGCCCAATGGCATCTCCTCGAGCAATTTGAAAGCCCCTTTTGCGTCAACACACCTTAATAGTCCCAGATTAGAAGTTATTCTATATAGGGCCCCTCCGCTTTGGAAGAAGTGATTGGATGTGATGACCCAAAGGGTCATTTTATAAAATTAGACTTCGTTCCATGCAAAATAACCATATAAAGACTAAAATGAAATACCACGATTTGCGTGCGCAGTCCGGGCGTGAAACCGGAAAGCTTTTATGTGAAAATATGAGAAATAGTGATTTTTAGAATTTAAATTTGGTAAAAGTTGACATTGGTCAAAATTTTGAGTAAACGGACCCAGATCCGTGTTCCGACGATCCCGGGAGGTCCGCAGTAAAATTTGGGACTCGGGCATATGCCCGGAAATGAATTCCGAGGTAACCAAGCCTTAAAAATAAATTTTTGAAATAAATTGTTTTGCTGAAATGTTCATGAATTAAAGAAATGAAATAATGCTAAAAATTATTCGTATCGGGTCCGTATTTTAGTTTCAGAGCCCGGTACAACTTTGTTATGATATTTAGAGGTTAACTGTGAAATTTGGTGAAAAACGGAGTTTGTTTGACGTGATTCAGACATCCGGTTGAGAAATTATGAACTTTAAGAGTTTTTGATGAAAATGATGAGTTTTGAGGTTTAATTTATAGATTTACATGTTATTTTCATGATTTTATCGCACGAGCAAGTCCGTATGATGTTTTTAGACTTGCGTGCATGATTTGTTTAGAGCCCCGAGGGCTCGGGTGAGTTTCGGATAGGCCACAGGGTGTTTTTCAGTTATAAATAGTTGTTGGTTTTTCCAGTTCTGGTGTCCAGGTATTTTGACCTGTGCGATCGCATAGGAAAGACCGCGAACGCACAGAGTAAAGTTTAAGGCCTGTTTGGAACCCTGTGCGATCGCACCTATGTAACCGCGATCGCACTGCCCCCAGCCCCCTATCCTGTGTGAACGCACCCCCACCCCCCGATCGCACATCCCAGTTTCCCCTTACACTGTGCGATCGCATTTAATTAACCGCGATCGCACAGTTGCCCAGCCCAGCTATTATAAATATCTTTTAAAAACCGCGCAGACCTTCTTCTTCACCAAAATTTCGAGGTTTTCAGCCCTAAAAACGATTTTCTTCAACAATCTTCATCCCCAAGTCATAGGTAATCAATTCCAAACTTTGTTCTTTCAATTCCTTACTATTTTGCATCACTTTTAAAGCAAAAACAAAGAATTTTCATGGTAAAAATCTAGGATTTGGGTAGAATTAGGGAGTTTTGTAAAAATCAAATTTTTATATCAAATTAAGGTCGGATTTCAAAACTAATAGCATATTTGGGTTCGTGGGTGAATGGGTAAACGTAATTTGGTCCGAACCCCGAGTTTAGACCAAGCGGGCCCGGGGTCGGGTTTTCACTTTTTTTGAGAAAACTTAGGGAAAATTATATTTTTCAATAGTTCCTTTAGCATTAATTAATGATATTAAGTTAATTTTGATTAGATTCGAGCAAGTTAGAGGTGAATTCAAAAGGAAAAGCAATAATTGAGCAGTGAGTGGCCTGCGGAATTGAGGTAAGTGTTTGGCCTAACTTTAGCTTGAGGGAATAGGACTCCCCACTTGTTTGTTATGTGAATTGCATGGGCGTGGTGTATAGGTGTGGTGACGAGTATCTATGCACCACCCAAAGTGTTTGCTAAAATATGATCCCCTTTCCCGTTCCCCACTTATTTGATTATTGTCTTAACTGTTACATGTTCATTATTGTTTCTATGACTATTTGGCCTTGTTGAATTGTTGTTAGTTATTGTTGTGACTGTTTGGAAAGAGTATTGGTTGTTTGAGTTGGTTCCCTCGTGATATAAATATGGCTGAGAGATTTGGTGTTGTTTTTATGGAATATATATATATATAAATTTTTTTTTGTTGATATTCTTGTTGGTTTCATGGTTGAGAAGTTATTGATGAAGTCATGAGAAAAATGCAGTTTATTATTTATAATTATTGAAACAAAAGTATAGTTAAAGGCTTGGCCTGATTTGTGAAATTTCGAATAAACTGATATGATATGTATGGTGGGAGCGGGTTGCACGCCGCAACAAGGAGTAGAAAGGGAGGACAAGTGGGATCGGGTTGCACGCCGCAACATGAGTAATAAGGGAGATATTTTAGGGAGGAGCAATAAGGGAGGACAGGTGGGAGCGGGTTGCACGCCGCAACAAGGAGTGATAAGGGAGGATATTTACATTTATATTATACTGATTTTTCCAAGAAAAAGAGAATCAAAGTTTTGAAAAGCTAAAATGTCCATTCTACTACTCTTTAAATATTTTAGTACTATTTTTATTTAAAGTTAAAGTTTGGAACTCTGAAGAGATATTTGAGAATTGGTTATAGCTGAGTTATTTTATTTTATTTGGTTGCAACACTTAATTATCTATTTGTTTAGATTTCTTTCTTGCTCATTATTTATTGTTGTTAAAGATTATATTGTTGAAGCCCGACTTAGCCTCGTCACTACTTCGCCGAGGTTAGGCTCGGCACTTACTCAGTACATGGGGTCAGTTGTACTGATACTACACTCTGTGCTCTTTTTGCACAGATCCAGGTACCGTTCAGCAGTAAAGGATTCTAGGACAACCACCCGATTTTGTTTGGAGACACGAGGTACATCTGCCGGCGTTCGCAGATATCCGAGAGTCTTCTCCTATATTTACATACAATATTTTATATCATTTAGAACAGTTACACTATTTCTTTCAGACATTATTTGTAGTATTCTTTAGTCATTTGTGGATTGTGACACCAGACCCTGGGGTAGTTCTAGAGTTGTTATTATAAATATTATCGTGGTTCGTTTCATTTAGTTGGTCGGTTTTATTATTTTATTTTGTGGTTGTTGGGAATTAATTTGATTAAGTTCATTTAAATTAAATTATTTATGCTGAAGTAATCAATTAAGGAAAATTAGTTAATCGACTTCTAACATTGGCTTGCCTAGCAAGTGTAGTGTTAGGCGCCATCACGATCACTAAGGTTGGGAATTTGGGTTGTGACATTGGACAACCTCCGAAGTGTGCGTTTCTGAGTATGGTTTGCATGCTCCGGCTATTCTCCTTTTGCCAAGTACTCTTTGATGTCGTGGAACCAGGGTTTTTCGTCTGTTTCTTCTTCAACGTGAGCACAATATGCCGGTTGATTATTGATCCTTACTGAAATAGGATCGATGAAATTCATGTCTAGATGTTGTATCATTGATGACAAGGTGGCCAATGCGTCTGCAAATTCATTCTGAATTATGGGACATGCCGGAATTCTATCTTTGTGAACCTCTTCTTCATTTCTTGTACATGATGCAGATATGGTAGGGAGGGGTCTATTTTTTAGAGGAGGGGTCTATTTGTCTAGGGTCTTGAAGAAGAAGAGAGTATTAGGGTAAGGAAGATTGGGCTTGTTTTTTAAAATTGGGCCAAAGACAAAAAGAAATGGACCTTACAACTCAAAAATTCACTCTTCCTTCTAAAAATATACAAAATTTATAATATAAAAATATAAAACAAATTCTAATTAATTAAAATAAACAATATTATATTGTGAAACTATTTTGGTATTTTTTCACCATTATATAAGAATAAAATCCTAGTAAAATAGTATGGCTACAAAACCTTAATAAAACTATTTTTTTGTAATTTTCGTTTTTGTGATAAAATAAAGTAAAAGAGTTAAAACTAGTTAAAATAACGATATTAGGCCTAAACTAAATATTTAAACGCTAAAATGTATAATATCTCGGAGAGGGTAAAAAATTACGTGTCTACAGTAGTATCTTGGTATTCTTGGTATCCTACTCTCCTTGTACTTGGTGCACAAGCAGATCTGAATCGCCGATCACCAGCAGTTCCTGAAGGTTCATATCAACATCTAGGTTGATCCCTAATATGCAAGCTTTATATTCCGCCATATTGTTAGTGCATGGGAATCTCAGTTTTGCAGACACCGGATAATGCTGACCAGTTTTCGATACCAAAACGGCTCTGATGCTGACCCCTTTGAAGTTTTTTGCCCCGTCGAAAATATTCTCCAACCATCGTAGGCTTCAGCACTGTCTTCTCTTACGAATGATCTCTTCATCAGGAAAATACATTTTCAGGGGTTTGTATTCTCCTCCTACAGGATTTTCAGCAAGATGGTCTGCCAATGCTTGTCCTTTGACTGCTTTCTGAGTTACATAGATGATGTCGAACTCATTCAGCAAGATTTTCCACTTGGCCAGCTTCCCAGTAGGCATGGTCTTTTGAAAGATGTACTTTAGGGGATCCATCCTTGATATGAGATATATAGTATAAGCACAGAAGTAGTGCCTTAGCTTCTGAGCTAGCAGAGAGTACCGTTCTTCATAATGAGTGAACTTCTTACTCAAGTAATATATGGCTTGTTCCTTTATCCCCGTCTCGTTATGCTATCCTAGAACACAACCGAAAGCTCCATCTAACACTACAAGGTAGTGTAACGACCCGATTGGTCATTTTGAGCTCTAGCGTGTCGTTCAGCAGTTTGAGGTCATGAACAGCTTTGTTTCAGGTATTATGACTCGTAGGCATGGTCGGAGTTGAATTTCGGGAAGTTCAGAATCAAATTGGGAAGAAAATTCTCATTTCGGAAACCTTAAGTTGGAAGAATTGACTAACACTGGAATTTGGAGTATACGACCTAGGAGTCAGGATTTGAAGGTTCCAGCAGGTTCGTATGATGATTTCGGACTTGGGCGTATGTTCGAATTGGGTTTTGGATAACCCGTGAGCGTTTCGGCATATATTGTGGAAGTTAGAATTTTTGAAGAAACATCATAAGTCTGGGTCGAAGTGCATTTCAGTGATATTGATGTCCGTTTGGGATTTCGAGTCCGGGAATAGATCTGTATGGTGATTCTGGAGTTGGGAGCGCGATTGGAAGTGAATTCGGATGTTCGTAGGTTATTTTGAAGTCATTTGGCTAAAGATAGAAATTTGAAGATTTTCGAGAAATCCGATCGGAAGTGGAAATTTTGATATCAGGGTCGGAATGCGATTCTGAAAGTAGGAGTAGGTCCGTAATGTTAAATGTGACTTGTGTGCAAAATTTGGGGTCAATCGGACGTGATTTGATAGGTTCTGGCATCGGATGTAGAAGTTTGAAATTTCTAAGTTCTTAAAGATTTAATTGGAGTGCGATTCGTAGTTTCGATGTTATTTGATGTGATTTGAGGCCTCGGGCAAGTCCGCATTAGGTTTTGGAATAGGTTGGTGTAATTGGACGGGATCCCGGGGGACTCGGGTGGATTCCGGGTGGTTAATGGATCAAATTTGACGTTGGAGAAAAAGCTGAGGTTGATGTCATCTGGTGTGACCGCACATGCGAGGCTTTGGCCGCAGGTGCGGCTTTGGCGCCGCAGGTGCGAGGTTTTGCTGGCTTGTCTAGGAGCGCAGGTGCGATGTAATTTCCGCACCTGCAAAGGTGCAGATGCGGACAATGGGGCGCAGGTGCGGATCCGACTGAAGGAGAAGGAAGCCGCAGGTGCGAGATGTGGACTGCAGGTGCAGAAATGGGCCTGGGCAGATTGTTTTAAAATCGGGAATTTGGCCATGTCCTCTCATTTTTCTCTTTGGCTTGGATGATTATGGAGAGCTTCATGGGGAGATTTTCTTCAAGGATCATAAGGTAAGTTTTTCAACTCATTTCAAGTTAAATACATGGTTTAGGTTCAGATTTAAGTGTGGGAATTTTTGGAAATTATGGGATTTGGAAGAAAACCTAGAATTTGGTATTTTGGACTTTTACCGTGAATTTGAGCATGAAAATTAGAGTAAATTATGTATGTGAGTTAAGCTATGGGTAGAATTTATCTTCAAGAAATTTCGGAATCCGGGCACGTGGGCCCGAGGGCATTTTGGTCAACTTTCCGAGGGGAGTTGGGAATTTATATAATTTGAATTGTTACAAGTATTAGAGTGAATTTTTATTGGTTTTCCCATTATTTGGATAGTTTTGGGGAGTTATGCATCAATTGGAGTCGTCGGAAGGGCTTAGAGGCTGGTTATGAATCTTCGGACCGAGGTAAGTCTCCTTTCTAACCTTGTGAGGGGGAATTGTCCCCATAGGTGAACTAATTAAATATGTGCTACTATTTGCGGGGGCTACGTACGCACGAGGTGACGGAGTCCGTGCGTAGCTACTATTAAGCTTGTGTCAGGGTAGTCTAGGACCCACTAGCATTCCTTACTTGTTGTACTTGTGATCTTGTCGTGATGTTAGACTGTCAATAGCATCAGATTAGTAATTGAATACCTAAGAATGGTTAGAGTTTACTTGTCTTAATCATTTAGAAGGAGAGTTGATTCCTCCGGGAATAATTGTGTTACTGATAAATTTATAGTAAATAAACCATATCAAATTTGGCAAATGAATTTCCAGAAAAAGATTTAAATACTATCTTCGTATTCCGTAAAAAGAGGATTTCGCCACTTTCTTGAATAACTGCTTTCCTGATAAAAAAAATGTGGTTTATTTGAGTGAATATGTGTATCTATGGGTACCTGAGTCGCATGTATGATTCGCGAGCAGGATAACCTTATTATTTATATATGACCGCGTCGCATGATCGATTCGCGAGCGGGGAAAAATTAGATGCATCTATGGTTCGAGTCGTTCGACCCTTCAGCAGTGCATATTTTATTATTGTTGGTCCGCGCCGTTCGACCCTCGGCATTTCTTGTGCATGATATTGGTTGTGTACTTTCTGCAATTATTATATGCTTACTGGCCTATGAATTATAAATTGTCAATCGAAATGACGAAGATTTAAAGTACTAAATGTGAAAGAAGTTGATATTTCTTATCCCTGATTTTATTAAATTGCCTATGATATTCATTCCTAGTGTCTCACTTGATCATACTAAATTGACCTCTAGCAAGTGTCAAATTTGACTTCTCGTCACTACCTCTCTGAGGTTAGGAGGGATACTTACTAAGTACACGTTGTTTGTCACGACCCAATTCTCCCTCCGACAGGGTCTCGTGACGGCACCTAGTCTAGACGACTAGGTAAGACTATACCTTAAGCGAAATTTAGATAAAACAGGTAAAATAACAGTAAGCGAAATAAATCATAATAAAGTCGACGCCGCTCGACATAAACAGTTACTATACCCCAGAACCCGGAATATCACAATACATCACAAGCTACTCTACTGCTCAATAGGTATAACTGGATAGAAGAGATCGTATAGTTTCATCTACAAGTACTACAACTGCAAGATAGAAAGGGGACTCGGAGATCTGTGGACGCTGCAGATTATACCTCGAGTCTCCTGATACCGCTGCTG
>ML288879.1:0-35657 GCA_005239495.1 Nicotiana undulata
AAATAGGCTGAGTATCTGGAGCCAAATCAATACAAAAGTCTATATCCCGATCTGGAGGCATGCTTGGAAGGTCTGAAGGGAAATCATCCAGAAACTCTCGAACAACAGGCACTGAATCAATGGTAGGAGACTCGGCGGTGGTGTCCCGCACAAAAGCAAGATAAGCTAAGCAACCCTTCCCAACCATGTGCTGAGCCTTCATATAGGAAATGACCCGGCTGAATGCACTAACTGAAGAACCGCTCCATTCTAACCTCGGCGACTCAAGCATGGCTAATGTAACTGTCTTAGCATGGCAATCCAACACGGCATGATAAGGAGATAGCAAATCCATGCCCAAAATAACCTCGAAATCAACCATATCAAGCAATAACAGGTCGGCTCTAGTCTCAAATCCACAGAAGGTAATCACACAAGATCGGTACACCCGGTCTACCATCACAGAATCGCCCACAGGAGTGGACACATACAAAGGAGAACCTAAGGTCTCACGAGGAACATCCAAAAAATGAGCAAACAATGTTGAGATATATGAATACGTAGACCCTGGATCATATAACACCGAAGCCTCCCTACCACAAACTGAAATAATACTTGTAATCATGGCGTCTGAGGCCACTACGTCTGATCTGGCCGGAATAGCATAAAATCTGGCTGCAGAACCTGAAGACTGAGCTCCCCCAAGGCGAGCTGGAGCTGAATGGTGCCCTCCTGACTGGCCTCCCCCTCTAGGGCGGCCCCTGCCAACCTGACCCCCACCCCTAGGTGGTCGAACTGCTGGTGCTGAAATCATAGGCTAGTGACCCTGCTGCAAGGCCTTGCCCTGATACCTGGGACAAAACCTCCATGTGTGACCCATCTCCCCACACTCAAAGCAACCCCCTGGCACTACTGCTCGCTGCCCCGAAGAGGAAGAACCCTAAATAGCCGGAGGGCGGTAATAATCATCTGACAAGGCATTAAAATAGGAACCGGAGGATCTCTGACGGCTAGAGTAACCGCTGGGTGCACCCTGGATGGCTGGTAGATAGTAAGAGCGCTCTGGCATGGCACTAAACTGAGGCCTCGCTGAAATACCCCTGGGAGGTAGTGGAGGTGCTGAATATGAAGGCCTACTGTACTGGCCGCCTCCAAGCTGACCTCTGCCCCTAGCTGGAGCACCCCTGAAGTCACCTGTGAACCTGGCCCTCTTGTCCTGCTGACCTGGATGACCCTACTCCCTGCTCCTCGTATGGTAACCCTCAATCCGTCGAGCTATCTCGACTACAAGCTGGTATGGGGTACCCATCTCTACCTCTCTAACAATGGAGGTCCTGATACCCGGATGTAAACCTGCCACGAATCGCCGCACTATCTCGGCATCAGTGGGAAATATCATAAAAGCATGGTGAGATAACTCTGAAAACCTCACCTCATAATCCGTCAAAGACATTTGCCCTTGCTCTAACCTCTCAAACTGACCCCGAAGCTCCTCTCTCTCGGACGGTGGAATGTATCTATCCAAGAATAGCTGAGTGAACTGACCCCAAGTGACAGAAGGAGAATCCGGTGGCCTGCTAAGAAGATATGACTGCCACCACCGGTGAGCTCTGCCCTCAAGCTGAAATGTGGTGAAGTCCACCCCATGTGACTCTAGTATCTTAGTATTGTGCAGTATGTCCCTGCACCTGTCGATGAAATTCTGGGCATCCTCACCCCTCTCACCTCCAAAGACAGGAGGGCGAAGTCGGGTCCATCTATCAAGCATCTTCTGTTGGTCACCCTCTGCAACTGGCCTGGGATCCGGTTGTGCTACGATAGGCTGAACTCCACCCACGCGCGGTGTACCCGGAGTGTGATGTGCTGCTGCTTGTCCGGTGGCCTGAGCGGTAGGGGTCTGAACTCCCCCTCCCGCCTGGGAAGTAGCAGGGTCTGCTGGAAGTACGCCTGCCTGGGACATACTGTCCTTAATTCTCAACATGCGACCCATGACCTCCTGGAAGCCTTGGCCGTCATAAAATCCGCTTGAGTAGGAGCAGCTGGAGGCAAATCATCCTGCTCCTCGATAATAGGATCCTCAAGTGGTGCAACTGGTACAGCTCTTGGACGCCCTCGTCCCCTACCTCGAACAGGAGCCCTACCCCTGCCTCTACCACGGCCTCGAGCGGCGGGGGTAGCGGCCTCCCCTGGATCAGGAACATGAGAAGCACGCGTCCTCACCATCTGTGAGAGAGTAGAAGGTCAATTTGAGTACATCATAGATTGCACGATAGGATCTGAACAAGGAGGAGTTTGTTAACACCCTATAGCCTCCTGAAGATAAGTACATACGTCTCCGTACCGATCCGCAAGACTCTACTGGGTTTGCCCGTGACTCGTGAGACTACGTGAACCTAAAGCTATGATACCACGTTGTCATGACCCAAATCCTAATTCAGGTCGCGATGGCACCCAACAACGGGGTTAGGCAAGCCAATATAGAAACACTAGATAATATCCCCCTTCCCGTCTGATCTAAACATGTCGGAAATTACCAATTTCAAATAATTAACATAATGCTAGCATAATACGACCTTAAAATCATAAAAGAATATGAAGGCACAGGGCCAAACCGAAGCACATATATAGATACACAGCCCAAAACCCAAAATACAAACTGCGTGTTTGCCAGGAACTAGTGTCACGAGTGTCACGGGCAACTACTGAATATACAATAACTACAATATATACAGAGTCTCAGTCTGAATGAAATAGACATAGAATATAACAAAAGAACTCCAGGGTGCTGCTAGGAAGTCGCCGGGAAAGCAGCTCACCGTGAAGTATGACCACACTATCAATATCTAGCACCGGCCTGATAATCAGCCGTACCATCCTCCGGACCTGTACAGTCAAGTACAGAAAAAGAAAAAAGTGCAACATGAGTACATAAATAAATATGTACCCAGTGAGTATCCCGTCTAATCTCGAAGAAGTAGTGACGAGAGGTCGACTTGATACTCACTAAGGTCTGACAGTTATAATAATAAACAGGATATAAAGAAAGCAGTAGGCATGTAGGAAAATAAACATCGAATGCATCAATATGAGGTATCCAAATACGGTTGGAATCCAGCAAGTCCTGTATCCGCCGTGGCGTACGGCCCGATCCCATAGTGTGATCACTCTCATCACTCCTCCGTGGCGTACGACTCAATCCCATAGTGTAATCACTCTCATCACTCCGCCGTAGCGTACAGCCCGATCCCATAGTGTAAAACAAGAACAATGGAAATGAGTCAAGTATCACCATCCTTTAGATGAAACATTACCAATCACAACAGAAGCACAGAGCATAATTGCATTACGAAAGGGGAAAATAATGAACATGTTGTGGCCTAACTACCCGGACAAAGCAATAATAGAAACTACGTACGGACTCTCGTCACTTGGTGCATACGTAGCCCCCAAACAAGTACACATAGCATTTAGAGTTACCTAGGGGGTCAATTCCCTCTTACAAGGTTAGAAATGAGACTTACCTCGTGACGAAATTACCCCTCGGCTGAACGATGTGCCCGAATCTCCGAAAATTATTGAAGGAATCAATTACCTGGAGTCTAAGGATCATAATTATGCAAGTCCTTGCAAGAATTCATGGCAAAAATGAGTAATTCATAATTTCCCAAAATCCCTAAATTTCTATCAATTTCTATGAATTTATTTTAGGATAATTAGAAGGGAATTTCATTAGGAATTGATGTTAAAATCATGAAAACTAAGGAATTAACTTACCTTGATGACAATGATGGAACACCCTCTTGAAATGCTCTCAAAACCTTGAGGAGGAAGATGAAAATGGAGGAAAAATGGGCTGGGTCCCGTATTAAAATACACTGCCCAGCTGCTTGTACTATGCGATCGCAGCTGGGCAAGTGCGTTCGCACAGGGCAATTGCCCAGGGCCCTCAAGAAGCATAGTGTGATCGCANGGGGGGGGGTTAGGCAGCTTTGTGCAATCGCGGGGGTGAGGGCTGCGATCGCGGAGAACAAGAAGGGCCCAATCAAAGCATACCCTATGCGATCGCGGATAGACCTGTGCGATCGCACATGTCATTTTCCCACCCCAGGTCCAACCTCTTGTGCGATCGAAGCTGATTGCGTACAAACGCACTGAAGAAAACCAGACAGAAAAATTCTGGTTCTTTGGAATTAACTCCGAGGGGTCCGAAACTCACCCGAGCCCCTCGGGACCTCGTTCAAAGACACCAATAACTGTATTCATGATACGGACTCGCTCGAACTTCCGGAACATAAAAAACAACAACGAAACTCAAAATTCAACCCCAAAACCAAATTGAATCAACTTAAGAACTTAAGAAATTCTAGAATTCACTTCAATGCGCTGAACGAGTCTATACTACTCGGAATGACTTTAAATTTTGCAGACAAGTCATAAATGACATAACGGAACTATTCCCGGTCTCGGAATTGCATTCGGACCTCAGTAGCATAAAATCACACTCCAAACCAAATTTCAAGTTCTATGAAAATCCTCAAAACTTCACTAACTCTAAATTTCCCATTTTGATCTGAAACCCGTCAAATCAAGTCTGTTTCTTACCAAATTTCACAGATAACTTAAATAACACATGTTGAACTTGTTCCGGGCTCCGGACCCATAATACAGGCCCGAGAGCACAGGTTTCACATCAAGGTTCATTTTCATAAGCCTTTATTATTTTCATAAAATAATTTTTTTTAAAATTCATTTCTCTGACTTGGGTCCTCGGAATTTGATTCCGGGCATACGCCCAAGTCCCATATTTTTCTACGGATTTTCCGGGACTGTCATATCACGGATTCGGATCTGTTTACCAAAAATGTTGACCAAAATCAATATTATTCAATTAATTATCATAAATGAAACTCTTTATCAAGTTTCCACATAAAGGCTTCCCGGCTACGCGCCCGGGTTGCACACACACATCGAGGTAAGATTGATGGAGGCTTTCGGGGCCTCAGAGCACAGTCATAATTAAATTTACATAAAATGACCTTTTGGGTCATCGCATTGAAAGACAACGACATTACCATCTTGTATTATCCGGGGAAGTCCAAAGTGGTGGCCGATGCTTTGAGACGGAAGTCAGCCAGTATGGGTAGTCTTTCTTATTTATCAGTCGGGCAGCAACCGCTTTCTTTGGATGTTCAAGCCTTGGCCAACCGATTTATGAGATTGGAGGTTTCCAAGACTAGCCGTGTTTTGGCCCATACAGTGGCCCGTTCTTCATTATATGATCGTATTCGGGCAATGCAGTATGATGATCGTCTTTTATGTGTTCTTAGAGATACGGTCCGGCACGGAGGTGCCAAGTAGGTTACACTTGATGATGAGGGAGTTTTGAGGATGCAGGATCGTATTTGTGTACCGGATGTTGATGGCATTCGTGAGTTGATATGGCAGGAGGCCCATAGTTCCTGGTATTCCATTCATCCAGGCTTCGCAACGATGTACCAGGACTTGAGGCAGTGTTATTGGTGGCGGAGAATGAAGAAGGATATTATAGCATATGTAGCTCGGTGCTTGAACTATCAGCAGGTGAAGTACGAGCACCAGAGACATCAGTGGTTTGATGCAGCAGATTGAGCTTCCTGAGTGGAAATGGGAGCGTATCACCATGGATTTTATAGTTGTACTCCCACGAACTCAGAGGATGTTTGATGCGGTGTGGGTCATTGTGGATAGGCTGACCAAGTCAGCGCACTTCATTCCTGTATCAGTTTCGTATTTTTCAGAGAAGTTGGCAAAGATCTATTTGAGAGAGATTGTTCGATTGCATGGTGTGCCCGTGTCCATTTTTTTAGACCGAGGTACACAGTTTACCTGCCATTTCTAGAGAGTGTTTCAGCAATAGTTGGACACACGAGTTGATTTGAGCACATCATTTAATCCTCAGACGGACGGACAGTCCGAGCGTACTATTCACATTTTGGAGGATATCTTGCAGGCATGTTTCATAGACTTTGGAGGTTCATGGGACCCATTCTTGCCTTTAGATGAATTTTCCTACAACAACAGCTATCATTCTAGCATTCAGATGGCTCCGTATAAGGCTTTGTATGGTAGGCGGTATCGGTCGCTAGTTGGGTGGTTCGAGCCGGGAGAGGCTGGATTGTTGGGTTCTGAGTTAGTCCAGGATGCCTTGGAAAAGGTGAAGGTCATCCAGGATAGACTTCATACAGCTCAGTCCAGGAAGAACAGTTATGCGGATCGCAAAGTTCGAGATTTGGCATTTATGATAGGTGACCAGGTATTTCTTCGGGTGTCGCCCATGAAGGGCGTGATGAGGTTAGGAAAGAAGGGCAAGTTGAGCCCTAGGTACATTGGTCCATTTTAGATTCTGGACAAGGTAGGATATGTGGCCTATAGACTTGCTTTATCACCTAGTTTATCAGTCGTGCATCTTGTGTTTCACGTATCTATGCTCCGTAGGTATATAGCGGATCCATCTCATGTACTTGACTTCAGCGGTGTCCAGTTGGACAAGGATTTGACTTATGAGAAGGAGCTAGTAGCCATATTAGCTCGACAGGTTCGTCAGTTGAGATCGAAGAGTTATCCTTCGATCCGTGTTCGGTGGATAGGTCAGCCTGTTGAGGCAGCTACCCGGGAGTCCGAGTCCAATATGCGGAGCCGATATCCCCATCTTTTCCCCGATTCAGGTACCATTCTATGTTCGTTCCAGGACGAACATTTGTTTTAGAGGTGAAGATTGTGATGACCCAAAAGGTCATCCCGTGTAATTTTAACTAAATCTGTATTCCGAGGCCCTGAAAGCATCCGCTTATCTCACCTCGATGTGCGTGCGTAGCCCAGGCGCGTAGCCGGGGAGCCTATATGTGGAAAACTGATAAAATGTTGAATTTATGATAATTAATTGAATAAAGTTGACTTTGGTCAACATTTTTGGTAAACGGACCCGGACCCGTGATTTGACAGTCTCGGATGGTCCGTAGGAAAATATGGGACTTAGGCGTATGCCCGGAATCGAATTCCGAGGTCCCAAGTCCGAGAAATGATTTTTTAAAGAAAATTGCTTTCTGATAAATGTAAAGGTCTTTGAAAATGAGAATTTATGTGAAACCTGTGTTATCGGGCCCGTATTATGGTTCCGGAGCCGGGAACAGGTTCAATATGTTTATTATGTGTTATCTGTGAAATTTGGAAAATGGAAAATTTAAAATTTAATGAAGTTTTGGGAATTTCTATAGATTTTGAGGTTTAATTCGATGTTTACGATGTTATTTTGGTGTTTTGATTACTCGAATAAGTCCGTAGGATGTTTATGAGGTTGTTTGTATATTTGGTTTTGAGCCCCGAGGGCTCAGGCGGGTAGGTGTCGGAGTGCAAAAAGGGGGTAAAAATGAAGTTTGTACTGTGCGAACGCACGAGACTTTATGCGAACGCACAGGGTAATCTGGGGAGGGGGTTGGGTAGTACTGTGCGAACGCACCCAACCAGGTGCGAACGCGGAAAGCTCTACGCGAACGCACCCAACCAGGCGCGAACGCATAAGGCTAGAGGGGGGGCTGGGGCTGGGCAGCGAAACACACTATGCGAATGCAGATCTGTGTATGCGATCGCGGAGAGTCAGGGGGTGTGGCCTGTGCGAACACGGGCCTCTTGCCGCGAACGCACTGAGTATTTTCGCCCAGTCACTTTAAAAGCCTAAAATTCGAATAGGTTCGGGGCTTTGAGATTGAATTATTGAGTAATTATTGATGTTATTGAGTCAATTATGTCTAGATACGGGTGTTTCGGAGCCAGATTCGAGAGGAAAAGCGGTGATAGAGGCTTGATTTGCATTCTTGGAGTCGAGGTAAGTGTTTGGCCTAACTTTAGCTTAAGGAAATAGGTGTTGAGTCGTATGTGCTACTTGTTTTTATCATGTTCAAGGTATAGGTGAGGTGGCGAGTACCTATATATTGTTTGTCAAGCATGCCCGTGAGTCAGTTTTGATGTATTACGTGTTTTTCTTCGATATTCATTGTGTTATGAAGTAGATTTCCTTTTGAAGTTATTCAATTGTTGAGAAATACTTGATAGAGGACATGTAATAAGTTGTTTCCAGTTGAGGATTGTTTTTCATTAAGTTATATACTTGGATGAGATTGTTTATAGCTAAGTCCCTTGCTGGGACGGTAGTATTTCGGTTGTTGTTTCCCTTGCCGGGTTATTATGAATCATGTTTCCTGCTGTTGATTTCCTTGCCAATCTGTTATTTTGTTGTTGTTTGGGTGAGGAAGAGTGTAAAGCACGAAGGATGATGCCGTGTATTCATTTCATTCATTGCATTGTGAGAAAGAGAGTAAAAGCACGAATGGTGATGTCGTGCCATGATTTTACATTTAAAAGCACGAAGGAACATGCCGTGCCCTTTTATTTATTTATTGCATTGTGAGGACGAGAGTAAAAACACGAAGGGTGATGCCGTGTACTTGTTTTGGTAAGGATGAGAGTAAAGCACAAAGGGTGATGCCGTGTACATATTTGTTTGTGTTGTTATTTCCTGTTGACTTTTACTCTTCTATATTGTTGCCTTGCTCAGTGATTCATTATTGTTCTCTCTTGTTTTCCCCATTATTTGTCCAATGGCTTGCCGTACTTAATTGTTTATTTCCTATTATTTTCCTGTTATATAGTGTAGAACTGTACAAGTAATTTGTTGTTGTCGTGTCTAGCCTCGTCACTACTTCCCCGAGGTTAGGCTCGGCACTTACTCAGTACATGGGGTCAGTTGTATTGATGCTACACCTGCACTTCTTTATGTTGTGCAGATTATGGAGCCGGACCCAGTGGACACTGATAGAGGGAGTATCCTTCAGTCCACACAGGCGACACCGAAGTAGTCCCGTAGACGTTCGTGGGCCTTGGCGTCACCATCTATCTTTTCGTTTCTGACTTATTTGTATTTCCAAACAGTTGTACTCGTTCATTTAAGACTTAGACTGTCCGTGAGATTTGTGACACTAGTTCTAGGGGTTTATGTACAGAAATCTCATAATATTTATTACATTAAGTTGATAAACTCGTAGCTTCCGAATTCTTATTTAATTGTTCATGCTTATTGTTTTCCTTTTAGATGTCATAAATAAAGAAAATAGTAAATTTGACCCAAAACGTTGGCTTGTCTAGCGGGTACAACGTTAGACGCCATCACGACCGGAAGGTGTGATTTCGGGTCGTGACACTTCACTGGCACTTATTTTATGAAATTATAAAGTTTAAATGCTCGTCACTGCATTCAAGTCTTTAGTTATTGTTGTTAGTTACTGAGTTGGCGTACTCACGTTACTCCCCGCACCATGTGTGCAGATCTAGGTACCGGATCAGAGCGCTAGTTGATTCTCATATGCGTGGAGTTCGCTCAGGGATTGAGGTAGTTGTTCAACGTCCACATCATTCCCCTTTCCTTTCCTATTTATTTTGACTTAATTAAAATTCCAGACTTGTATTAGTAGTGGGATAGTATCATAGTTTATTACTCTTTAGATGCTCATGACGGTTGACTTCAGATGTTTGAGCCGTGGTTAGATTTGATCGTTTTCATTATTATTATTTTTGAACATGTTTTAAAAAGGGGAACTTTAATAGAATATGTTAACATATATTTTAAACGAAAAGTGTTATTTTTCATTTAAGGTGGATTGGCTAGCCTAGTATCACGATATGCGCCATCATGGCCAGTATTGATTTTTGGGGTCGTGACATCACCCAACCACTTAAATTAAAAAACTGAGGATGTGTAATTCATATATAATTCATATATAACATGTGTATAATCGTGTGTAATCGGTATTTCATCGATGTATATTAGCTATAAAAAGTAAACAATAGATCTAGCCTGATATTTATGTAATAATCCATAATATTTCGGTTTCTTGATTTTACCCATGATATGACTTTTATTATAATTATTTTAAAAACGCTCTACTAAGATTTAAAAATATCTTATCTTTTATTTTAAAAATTATAATATAATTTAAAAAATAATCACATTTTGAAATAATTCGTTTACATTTTTAAAATAACTATTTCATCTCATTCAAATTTTTTAAATATAATTTTTGTTACACATGAAAATCGCTATAGAAACTATCAATTAGAAACTAATATCCTTCTTTTTGAATTCGAGAAAAAAATCTTTCACATAATCTAATGATTCGAAACTAATATTCTTCAATGAAAAAATACTATGCCCTTGCGATGTTGGTTTGCTGCAACTAAATGAAGAGGTTTCGGCTTAGACCCTTCTATTCCTAGAAGGTGTTAAATTGAAATTAATGATAGCAATTATATAGCCAAAGTTTTATTATTTGTTTGATGTCCATTTATATAACTTGACTCTTCAAAACAAATATTTTTGAAAAAGAAAAAAAATTTGTGTTGAATATTGACTGATTTTTGTAATATTTCTTTCTCCAGCATGTAAGTTTACTTCATTATATATGTAAGCAAAATTTTATAAACTTTTAAACTTTTCTTTATTTTCTGTATAAACATAGACGTGTATCAGCCCAAAAAATTGGACAAATAGAAATTTGAATTTCAAGCAACTAATTTAGGGTTTATATCTAAAATTAAGGAGGAAGTCATATTCTTAGACATATCTCGAATTTTGAGAAAATAGAAATTTGAATTCCAAGTGAATAATTTGGGATTTATATCTAAAATTAAGGAGAAAGTCATGTCCTTAAACATACCTCGAATTTGATTTTGGTTGGAGATGATAAAATGTAATAGTTGCTGGGAAATTGTGAATTTTTTCCAAGTAAAAATCCCTCATTTTTAGATAATAAACATTCCGATTTGATGAGGTGTTATCCCTTTATAATTTTGTATAACATACCCTGTTTCTTTTTGATGAGTTTCTTCTCATCTTCCATGACAAAGCGGTATAACAATGGTGGGAAAGAGATGAAGATAAGAAAAACGCTTCTGAAAGAGATGAAGATAAGAAAGAAACTTATGAAAGACACTTCTGCAATCTTTTGCAATTTTTAATATATTTAGTTGAAAACATATTAAGTAATGGAATATTTTAGAAAAAAGGCAATAAAATTGGGTTAAAATAAGTTGCCAATGTCATGTTAATAGGTTTCCATTTGGCTTTTTAGTAAGTTGTCACTTGGCTAAATGAGAAGGCAAACTTTCTTGCTTTAATATATATACTAGTATTAGCACCCCGTGCGAATGCGCGAACACTAACCATGTCAAATATTTGAGTTATTTGGATTTTATATAAATAATCTTAAAATTTAAACCTTCTTGATAAATAAAGATAATCATTGTATATTAATTAAGAAACACTACATGAAAAAAAGATTAAATATTTCTCAAATCTCCTAGTTATAATTCTATTTTCTTTTTTTGGTACCATTCTCCCCGGTGTCATAGATCCTAAAAATAATCAGGAATCAAAACAATAGCTCATATTTATAACAAAACAATCAAAGGTTTAGACTATGAAGGACTATTTGGATACGACTTGACTATTTTACTACTACTTGAACTCTTATTTGGTGTGTTGATATCTTCCAAAAATATTTCTATTTAAAATTTCAGTTTCTAAAACTTTATTTTTTCAGTAATAATTATTTTTATATGAAATAAGTGAAAATATTATTCTTAACTCAAAACTCATTTTAGTCGGCTATCTAAAAATTTACAAAATTCTTTAGCCAGTGAATTTTCTTTTACTAGTATGACTCTATTTTTATATTTGACATTAAACATATTAATAATCTGAGTTATTTGAATTATATGTAAATGTAACGAGCCGGTCGGCCGTTCCGTAGAATTTGCACAGTTATTCCTGTTTCTGCCTTGATAAGCATTGTTTAGTTGTTTATGATGTATTGGAGTCGGGTGGTTCGGGTTCGGAGTGGTTGTAATAAAAATTGAGACACTTAGTCTCTCAAAGTAGCCTTATGATTGAAAAAGTCAACTAGGAGTTGACTTACTAACCAACGATCTCGAAATGCGGATTTTATAGCTCGGATAGCTTCGTTAGGTGATTTGGGACTTAGGAGTGTGTTCAGAATGTAATTTTGATGTCCGGTGTAGAATTAGGCTTGAATTGGAGGAAGTTAGTTTTTGGCGATTTCCGATCAGCACTGGAAAATAGGCTATCGGGGTTGGAATGGAATTTTGGAAGTTGGAGCAAGTCCGTAAAGTCATTTTGGAAATGTGTGCAACATTTCAGGTCAATCGAAGGTGTTTTAGATGGTTTCGGCATCGTTGGTGGAATTTAGGAATTTCAAAGTTCATAGGCTTGAATTCGATGTGATTTTGGTGTTTTTGCGTTGTTTTTGGTGTTTCTATCACGATCCCAAATCCTAACAGGTCGTGATGGTGCCTATCGTGAAACTAGGCAAGCCAACCATCACATTACTACACATTTGTTCTATTATAATATTTCAAAAACCAATAATAAGCAGCAAACAGAGTATAAAATAATTTTTTAAAGTCTTTACGCCCCAATAATAATAATCTAATAGTCTAAACAATTCTCCCAAGACTAGAGTCAACCGATCACGAGCATCTAAGAAATAAACGAACTCTGCTAATGTCTTAACAATGTCTATGATATAAATACTAATACTAATAAAGGAAGGGAAATGGAGAAGCAACGGACGCTGGACAACTACCTCGAAATCCCGAAACTGATGACCACGTACTCGGATGAATACTGCTCTGAACCAATACTTGGATCTGCACACAGGGGTGCATGGAGTAATGATGAGTACTCCAACTCAGTAGTAATGAAAATAAATCATAGTCTGAGAAATAAGAAACACACAACATAGATACACTAATCCACAAAAAAGTAAACATCAAGTCTCCATAAAGTATACATCAAATAAATAAGTTTGAAAACCAGTTTCCATAAATTCCTTTAAAAACAAGTATATTTTCCAATATTTCTCAGTAAAACTCTCAGTTAAATCAATTGAAAAATGAAGTGAATCATAGTCAAAACTCAGTAGAATATCACCATAAAAGTGCCCCTCGGGCCATAATCATCACTCGTAACAATTTCCCTCAGCACCTCACCATCACTCAGTATCTGCCCTGCGAGCAACCTCACTGTCACGCATGCCTCCCCATCACTCCTCACTCGGCACTCGCACTTAGTAGGTACCTGCGCTTACTAGGGGTTTGTACAGACTCCGGTGGGGCTCCTACAGCCCAAGCGCTATAAACAAGCCACATAATGGCATAAATCACTCTCAGGAACTCGGCCTCTCTCATATCATAACATCCTCACAACATTGGCCCTTAGCCACACTCAGTCAGACACTCTCGGCATGCCACTCGGGCCATGAATAAAACGGGGTTCTCGACCCAAAATAGTATTTCCTTTCAAGAAATAGTAATATTATCAAATAAGAGTGTCAAAAATTACACAAGAAAGACTGAGTGTAAAATCATAGTTTCAAAGTAGTGAGAATATCAGTAAAATAGCCTCCAAGGGGTTAAAACAGATTGGCACTAGGCCCAAAACATGACTTACATCCCAATTATATCAAATCATAGTAGTACTATAGAGAATAAGCTTTAAAAGCAATTTCGCAACTCAATAGTTGCCTTAAAAGGTACATTTTTCAAAAATTCAAATTCATGCACGCCCCACACTCGTCATCCAGTGTGTGCGTCACTCCAAATCCGTGAAACGATGCAAAGTCCGGGGTTTCATATCCTCAGGACAGGATTTAAAGACATTACTTACCTCAAACTAGCCCGAAAAGCTACTTTGCAACCCGTTTGCCTCTCGTATCAACTTCCGAGTGCTCCAAATCTACCAAGATCAGATTTTTATCATAAAATTATGCTAAAGGAATGAATTCAAATTGAAAAATACCAATTTAAGCTAAAAACCCGAAGTTAGCAAAAACCTGACCCCCGGTCCCGCGTCTCAGAACTTGACAAATTTTATACCAAAATGTTCTTCGTCATCTCACGAGTCCGTACATATAAAGAACGTTAAAATCGGAGTTCGTTTGACCATCAAATCATCCCCTAAAGGTCTCATAATCTCATGCCCTAACTCTAGCATTTTCTACTGATTTTCATGAATTAAACACTGGTATTTTGATCTTTAATCACATATAATCAAGTATTAGGGTCCAAAATCCTTACCTCAATGAAGAACAATGATTTCCTCTCTTCAAAATCGCCTCAAAGCTCTTTTCCCGTTCAAAAATGGTGAAAAAGTGGGTATTGGTCGCGGAGGGTTTATTTAAATACTGTCCTAAGGATTCCTTAATCGCGATCGCGGAAAGACCCTCGGGATCGCGAAGAACAACTTCGCTGGTCCCCAAAATTACCCTACCCTCTGCGATCGCGATGCTATACCCTTCACACTTACGCGATCGCGACCCACCGACCGCGTTCGCGAAGACCAAACGCGTGACCCCAGACTCAGGCTTGCCAACTCTACGCGATCGCGACCTGGCATCACGCGATCATGATGAACAAACTTCCAAAGCTACGTGATCGCAGACCTGACCCTGCGATCGCGAAGAACAAAATCATCCTGACCACCAACAAGCCTACGCGATCGCGAATTAACCCCTTTGATCGCGTACAAGGACACCAGCAACAGAACAATAGATATTTAAGCAGATTCCTAAGGCCAAAAATGCCCGTTAACCACTCGAAATCAATATCGAGCCCCTCGGGACCCCAACCAAATTTACCAACATATCGTATAACATCATTCAAACTTATTTGCACTCTCAAACAACTAAAACTAACATCAAATCACAAAAATCACATTGGATTCAAGCCTAAGAACTTTGAAATTTCTAAAATCCACAAACGATGTCGAAACTATCCAAAACAACTCTGATTGACCTGAAATTTTGCAGACATATCCCAAATGACATTTTGAACCTGTTCCAACTTCCGGAATTCCATTCTGACCCCGATAGCCTATTTTCCACTGCCGATCGGAAATCGCCAAAAACTAACTTTCGCCAATTCAAGCCTTATTCTACACCGGACATCCCAAAAATATTCCAAACATACTCCTAAGTCCCAAATCACCCAAAAAATCTATCCGAGCCATAAAATACGCATTTCGAGGTCGCTTACCAATAAGTCAACCCTTAGTTGACTTTTCCAACTATAAAGCTATTTTTAGAGACTAAGTGTCTCAATTCTCACTACAACCATTTCAAACCCGAGCCAAACGACTCTAACACATCATAAACAGTATAACCAACCTATGACAAGGAAAAACCAGTAATAATAATGCAGGTTCTACGGAATGACCGACCGGGTCGTTACATTCTCCCCCACTTAAACATACGTTCGTTCTCGAACGTGCCTAGAGATGTTCCAACCACCATCAGAATTGCCGTGTAACCTACCATGCACATATTCGGAGATGATTCCACGTCACCCTGACCCATATAGGTCTGATAGCGCCACACAGATGAAATTTCGAATTCCAATCTTGACCCATAAACCTTAGAACTATATTTTCACTTCTGAATCAATTTACAAGCTCAAAATCCCACAACTATAACTGAATAAGTCTGAGCACACTGTAATAAGTCATATACGTAATACACTACATGACTCAAGCACTCGTAGTGATAACTCCTAATCACAATGACCGCTCAAAAGAACCCAAAACCGGTACATATCCTCTTATCAAGCAATGTCTCGCTCTAACATCCCCATATACTGTCGATGATGAAAGAAACACGTAGAAACCAACAAGGATTCGTCCGATCATTATCAATAGCATCCAAAGCCGTAACTTGTGCAACTCGTGCACTCAATAACAACATCCCAAGAGCTCAATTCATAAAATAGAAGATTCACATGAGAGGACTATCCTTCAATTAACAATTACTATCACAACATCATGCTAAAAGCCTGGCACACTCCGTAAAATAGGAACACACGAATATGACACCAAGGAGAATACCTCTACATAACTCCGTTACAATACGTGATCCCATCTAAACCTGGTTCACACAAAATACTTCAAGGCATCTTGCTCAGAATCAGTAACCATGCAAAATTCGACATCAGTTACTCAAAGTGCATTTCCTAAACCACGGGGCAAATCGGACGATACCATGCCACCCGAACCAGAAAAAACATAACGAATACGTCTCAATCCTGCAACACCCAATTACTTACCTTACTCAAATCTCTCTATCAAGCCCAGATAGAATCGCACCCTATGCACATATAACCAACAATCACATCTCCTCAAAACACCGAAAGGTAACTCATAGATCACTCCAAATTACGAATAAGCTCAATGACAATCGAATGGTACATCCCTCAATAATAGAAATTCGGAGTCAACAATTCTGACTCAGTGTAGAACACACACCTATACTGGCTTACCAATAATTCTAAATCAACTCTGGTCATCCACATCAGATAGATAACTCTCCAACGGTTCATAATGACTGAATCATGACATCTACTAACACCTGACTAGCTTTGCGCGCATCCTCATGGTTCACAACCCTAAAATATCTGTTTATTAGAACTCTTAGTCTCAAAGTCTATGAAGCGCACAAATTTACCATATCTGATCCCAACTCCACCACTCGACTATATAACATGTCTCTAATACGCAATCATTCCACAAGGGATACCCCCATAATTCTTTTGTGTCACCAAGCAACTTTAAATATCCGCAGTCGATCTAACAAGAGAGCGTCGTAATTCCAATGAAGCACACTTAACTCGACACATTGTCGTTTCAGAATGTATACCCTTGTCCAGTCATACCAATTAGTGATATTATCTACCTAGTCGTCTAAAACTGCCGATGTTGTCTAAGAATTTCACATATTCAATTTCTCAACTCTACACCACATACCGCATACACTACGCCATCCTATGATACGTATAAGAACTTCCCACTTGATCCCATCTAGAAGCAAAACCACTATTCATCACATGCCCCTCACGCCAATAGAAAATATATACATCTCTAACCGTGGCAGAAACTATCAAGAACTCTCCGCATCACATTTGTACACACCAACCATCACGACCGAATCGTTCTAACTCGACCACGCTACGCATGCCGCCAAATCCCAAGAGAATTGCTAAGAAACACCTGTAATAACTCATTACTTCATAACACCCACCGAACTAATCATATCCCTTATTGTGTATCATGCCAATCCGACCTACTACCAAGCTGTCCTATTTATTCAAGTTCTTCCTAACTTACCTTCGAATTCATACTTCTTCTTGCCATAATACCGCAATTCTCAATCCGACTCACCGTACGAAACCCGGGCATAAAATATATTGTTTAAGGCTCAAAAGCCGCTGAATACTCTCTCAAATATCCCTAATTGTTACCTATACACTTGAACCCATCAGAACCATTCTCGAGAGTCTTCCACTATACGCAAATCTCAATTACCCTGACCAAGTAAACAGAACGACCTGACCCCGATTGCAAACCACATACTAAGATAAGTAATCCACACATTGAAGAAACAAGCAAACTCATACACTGCACACACCACACCTTCAAGAACAACTCAATCATTCAACAAATTCCATTACCCGTAAAGTACATTAAAACCTGTATCGAAGAAATTTCCATTACTCGAAGAATTCCCAGACTCCACCTCCGCAAGTCATAACTAATTCACCAATATACCTTCCACCGAAACCAGTACAACACATAATCTTGTAATCAACTTATCATTAGTAGACTCTCCCACTTGGCTCAAAGCCAATGACCAAGACAAATAGTAACTCACAATGCCCATACGCTATCACTGCCACCATACTGTGGTGAGATTCAACTAGATCCTTCATAAGCTCATATGACCCAAACCATCTAACCCCCAAATCGAATAAAAATCTTGCATCCACCATTGAAATGGTCATGCCAATTTCCACAAGCGATCTAAACTCAAATTAAAACATAAATCATTTACTGGTAGAAGAGAACTTACTACAGATTATCATAAGGACCACACACCTTGGGACAACCCGCAGGAGATACCCCTGTCTGCTTAGCCTCAAACTGATATCTCTCTATACACTTCCGAAGATCATAGCTATTACTCAATCTCTTTACCCTCCTACATCAGAACACAACTAATGTCTGCCCTCGAGACATCACAATTAGCGGTATAAGAACCTAAAGCTGATGGCAATACTAACACTAGAGTTGTGGTCAAGGAAATCTTGAGCTTCTGCAAGCTCTACTCACACTCGCCTGACCACATGGATACCTTCACTGGACACCACGTGTCCCAAGAATGCTACTGAACTGAGCCAAAAATTCACACTTGGAGAACTTTGCACAAGAATTCTCCTCCCTATATCCTTGTAATACCATAATCAAATGCTGAGTATGCTACCCTTGGCTACGCGAGTACGCCAGGAATTCATCCATGAACACAATAACAAAGGAGTTATAACACGGTTGCATGCACCGTCAATCAATTACATGAACGCTGCCGGGGCATTGGTCAGCCCAAAAGACATCACTCGAAAGTCATAACACAACATAAGGATTCGCTTCACTCCACATCTAAACAACATGGGAGGTCCTTCAATACTCATAACTCAAAGCTATATTCTAACTCAATACAGAAGTCAAATAATAAATGTTTCTTGCCACATCTCCCGCCAATTCATCCTGGTCACAATCAAACAACCTGAATACATCTAACTATCTGATCACACTCACCATGTAGTCATCTAGTCACAAAGTTCCATCAATAAGTACACAAACGGACATATAAGTCCCCCAACACATGCGCTCACACAAATGTAATCTCAAGACTCAAGCCACAGACATAATCCGGCCTCAAGTCCTTCCGACTGGACCATTATTAACATGTTAAAAATCACATCTCACCCATGGAAGTCACAAGCCGCCGACGCACAATTTATACCAAGCGCTCGCGTGCACATTCGAATACATGAAGGGAATTCAAAGAGTTACGCTTTTGGCTGAATAAATGGATTCAGACGATAAAAATTCTAGAATGTGGAATGTTTCCTAAGGGTTTTGCATCCTCTCGAAGATAAGTACAGACGTCTCCGTACCGATCCGCAAGACTCTACTAAACATGCTCATGACCGTTGAGTCCTATGTAACCTAGAGCTCTGATACCAAATTGTCACGACCCCAAATTCTAACAGGTCGTGATGGCGCCTATCGTGGAACTAGGCTAGCCAACCATCACATTACTACACATTTGTTCTATTATAATATTTCAAAAATCAATAATAAGCAGCAAACAGAGTATAAAATAATTTCTTTAAGTCTTTACGCCCCTATAATAATAATCTAATAGTCTAAACAATTCTCCCAAGACTAGAGTCAACCGATCACGAGCATCTAAGAAATAAACGAACTCTGCTAATGTCTTCACAATGTCTATGAAATAAATACTAATACTAATAAAGGAAGGGAAATGGAGAAGCTGCGGATGCTGGACAGCTACCTCGAAATCCTAAAACGGATGACCACGAACTCGGATGACTACTGTTCCGAACCAGTAACTAGATCTGCACACATGGGTGCAGGGATTAATGATGAGTACACCAACTCAGTAGTAATGAAAATAAATCACAGTCTGAGAAATAAGAGACATACAGCACAGATACACCAATCCACAAAATAGTAAACATCAAGTCTCCATAAAGTATACATCAAATACATAAGTTCGAAAACCAGTTTCCATAAACTCCTTTAAAAAAACAAGTATATTTTCCAATATTTCTTAATAAAACTCTTAGTAAAATCAGTTGAAAAATGCAATGAATCACAGTCAAAATTCAGTAGAATATCATCATAAAACTGCCCCTCGGGCCATAATCATCACTCATAAAAATTTCCCTCAGCACCTCACCATCACTCGGTATCAGCCCCGCGGGCAACCACACTATCACTCATGCCTCCCAATCACTCATCACTCGGCACTCGCACTCAGTAGGTACTGCGCTCACTGGGGTGTGTACAGACTCCGGAGAGGCTCCTACAGCCCAAGCGCTATAAACAAGCCACATAATGGCATAAATCACTCTCAGGCACTCAGTTTCTCTCATATCATAACATCCTCACAACATTGGCCCTGGGACACACTCAATCATACACTATCAACATGCCACTCGGGCCATGAATAAAATGGTGTTCTCGACCCAATATAGTATTTCATTTCAAGAAATAGTAATATTATCAAATAAAAGTGTCAAATTTTTTACAAGAAAGACCGGGTGTAAAATCATAGTTTCAAAGTAGTGAGAATATCAGTAAAACAGCCCCCAAGGGGTTAAAACAGATCGGCACTAGTCCCCAAACATGGCTTACAACCCAATTATATCAAATCATAGTAGTACTATAGAGAATATGCTTTAAAAGAAATTTCGCAACTCAATAGTTGCCTAAAAAGGTATATTTTTCCAAAATTCCACTTCGTGCACGCCCCACACTCGTCATCCAGTGTGTGCCTCACTCCAAATCCGTGAAAGGATGCAAAGTCCGGGGTTTCATACCCCCAGGACAGGATTTAAAGACATTACTTACCTCAAACTAGCCCGAACAGATACTCTGCAACCCGCTTGCCTCGCATATCAACTTCTGAGTGCTCCAAATCTACCAAGATCAAATTTTTATCATCCAATTATGCTAAGGGAATGAGTTCCAATTGAAAATACCAAGTTTAGCTCAAAACCCGAAATTAGCCAAAACCCGACCCCGAGCCCGCGTCTCGGAACTCGACAAAATTTATACCAAAGTATTCTTCGTCATCTCACGAGTCTGTAAATATAAAGAACGTTAAAATCGAAGTTCGTTTGACCCCTCAAATCATCCCCTAAAGGTCTCATAATCTCAAGCCCTAACTCCACCTTTTTCTACTGAGTTTCATGAATTAAACAGTGATATTTTGATCCTTAAACACATATAATCGAGTATTAGGGTCCAAAATCCTTACCTCAATGAAGAAAAATGATTTCCTCTTTTCAAAATCGCCTCAAAGCTCTTTTCCCGTTCAAAAATGGTTAAAAAGTGGGTATTGGTCGCGGAGGGTTTATTTAAATACTGTCCAGGGATTCCTTAATCGCGATCGCAGAAAGACCCTCGCGATCGCAAATAATAACTTCGCTTGTCCCCAAAATTACCCTACGCGATCTCGACCTACCCTCTATGATCGCGATGATCTACCCTTCACACCAAAGCGATCGTGACCCACCGACCGCATTCGCGAAGACCAAATGCGTGACCCCAGACTCAGGCCTGCCAACTCTACGCGATCGCGACCTGACATCACGCGATCGCGATGAACAAACTTCCAAAGACACGCGATCGCAGACTTGACCCTGCGATCGCGAAGAACAAAATCACCCTGACCACCAACAAGCCTATGCGATCGCGAATTAACCACTTCGATCGCGTACAAGGACACCAACAACAGAACAACAGATTTTTCAGCAGATTCCTAGGCCAAAAATGCCCGTTAACCACTCGAAATCAATCTCGAGCCCCTCGGGACCCCAACCAAATTTACCAACATATCCCATAACTTCATTAAAACTTAGTTGCACTCTCAAACAACTAAAAATAACATCAAACCACCAAAATCACATTGGATTCAAGCCTAAGTACTTTGAAATTTCTAAAATCCACCAACGATGTCGAAACTATCCAAAACAACTCTGATTGACCTGATATTTTGCAAACATATCCAAAATGACATTATGAACCTGTTCCAACTTCCGGAATTCCATTCCGACCACGATAGCCTATTTTTCACTGCCAACCGAAAATCGCCAAAAACTAACTTTCGCCAATTCAAGCCTAATTCTACACCGGACATCACAAAAATTCAGAACACACTCCTAATTCCCAAATGACCTAACGAAGCTATCCGAGCCACAAAATTTTCATTCCGAGGTCGTTTACCAATAAGTCGACCCTCAGTTGAATTTTCCAATTATAAAGCTATTTTAGAGACTAAGTGTCTCAATTCTCACTACAACCATTCTGAACCCGAGCACAACGACTCTAACACATAATAAATAGTATAACCAACCTATGACAAGGCAAAACAGTAATAATAATGCAGGTTCTACAGAATGATCGACCGGTTCGTTCAGTTTTGAAGGCTCGACTAAGTTTGAATGAGGTTATGGGATGAATTGGTATGTTTGGTTGGGGTCTCGTGCTGATTCAGGTGTGGGTACCGAGCGTTAGCCATCTTATTACGCACGGAGCCGCATTCAGGACATCGAGGTAGCTGTCAACGTCTGCATCATCTCTGTTTTCCCCCACTTCCCTTATTTTGTACTTAGTACTTCGTTCTGAGACTTGTATTATAACAGTTGTCAAGCCCCGAAATCGAGGGATGAGACCGACGCTTAACCGGATGAACCCAGTCAAGCGGACCTGGTTTGCCTATCCTACCCAACGTGTTACCCCATGTTCATAACATACATTATTCCATGCGAGTTAGGCAATTTAGCTCCAAAGTACAATTTACAACATGATTCCATTTTTCCTCTTTTAACTTTAAACAATAGATAATCCAAAACATACAAGTTACATACAACCTTTCTAATTTGCGATCCACCATTACGAGTGAGTGCAACTACCACCCAAATATACATATATAGACAACCCACACAGTGTCTACGGAGCCTCTAAGAGTACTAGGAGTTTTACATAAACTCGCCGGCAACAAGGCCCCGACTATACCTTTTACATCATAAGCTAAAGAGAATGGTACAATCCACACACGACCCCGAGAGGAAATGGGGCTCACCAGAACTTCTGAAGAGATGAAGAGGAGGCACCACTAACGGCGGGTTGAGCTACCTGCTATGGAATCACCTACATCCATATAAAAGATGTAGCGCCCCAGGCAAAAAGGACGTTAGTACCGTTGAATAGTACTAGTATGTATGAACAAACTTTACTCTATGTAAAATCAAACAATACACAGATAGGAGACAACTTAATGAAACTAACAAATAGTGCACATAGATACGGAAACAAACACAATTTAGAGTTTCACAAATTCTTATTTCAACACAATCATATTCCAGCCTTATCCCTTCTCATCGTTCCACCCTTATTACTCCTATTGCGGCGCGCAACCCGATCCCACCGGAAAATCACCTTTCAGTCTTATTACATTCTGTTGCGGCGTGCAACCCGATCCCACCATACAATTCACATTCTACCCTTATTACCTCTCACCTTTGTTACTTCGTGTTGCGGCGAGCAACCCGATCCCACCAGACAGTGACATTTCATAGCAACAATAACAGCCCACAATTCAATCACAAGTATTCATATCATCAAGAGTACAATATCATAACAACCAATCAATCATGTGTTCGCAAGAGTCTTTATCAACCTTTAATTAAATCAAAAAGATTCTCATCAATCAAGAATATAAATTCATTACAACAAACAATCTGTACGAAGTCAAGCCACAATAAACCTTACCAAATAATGGGTCATATCCGATATTGCCATGGTCATTTAGTTCGATTAAATCAATTCACAACTCCTTTTCATCACTTGTTACACAACCCTTAGCACTTAGATACATTCACACATTTGGGTTCTTTACCATTCTTTTATACCAACATATTCAAGGACTTAACAAACCTTGCACATTATAGAGTAATCACAAAGAAATCATCTTTCACAAATTCAATTAACATGATAATCGAGTAAGAGAATCAGAGAATGAAATCTTACACCTCAATACTTCAAAACAATCAATTCACATGTACTCAGCAAGAAACACATACTAGATGCTAGGACACCAACAAAGTGACTCTACGAATATTAAAGTTAGCCATACATACCTCGAATTAGAATTCCCTTTTAGTTTTTATCACAAATCACCGGACCGTCTAGCACTGTCAATCAATTCCACAATGTGACATATTTCGTTTTAGAATTAGGATCCATGAATATAACTCGAACTCATTTAGGCATTTTATCAAACGCTATATGACCCCCCTTCGATTACTACCCCTTTTAGTGAAAGATTACTTTAACTAGCTTCCCTTTACTAGGTCATGGAAGATTGTTCACATGCATGCAAAGTTTCAACTTTTCCTTTTCAAGAACCAACCTATGTGTGTTTTATTCTTAACCAAAATATGAGAATTAAATGGAAATGGGGTGAGGACTTACCTCTTAGAGTGAAGAAGATGAAGATTACTTGAAAATTTCCAGGCCTGAGTGATATTTGAAGAATCAATTTTGAGGAAGATGGGGAGTTCTCTCATTAGAACCCACTCTCACTTCTCTCTATTTTGCTCAGATAAATGTTAAAATGAAAGGGGGTGAGTGTTTTAATGAACTGGGGGTTGGTTACAAAAGTTAGAATTTAGAGGCCCCGAAGAAGACATGCAGTCAGGAATGCGATCGCATTCCCGTTATGCGGTCTGCATTCCTGTCGCATAATTGGCCCTAAAATGGGCCAAAATTGGAAAACAAACTTCCCAGGTATGCGACCACTATGCGGTCCGCATACCTGTTATGTGATCGCATAGTGCGTCGCATAACCTCCCTCGCAAAAATAATGGGGCCAGAATGTGACAACTATGCGGTTAGCATTCCCAAATTGCGATCGCATTCTGGGCCGCATAGTTGTCCTTAATTTGGACAGTAGGCTGTCCAAGTATGCGACCACTATGCGGTCCGCATACCTGTTATGCGATCGCAGAGTGCGTCGCATAACCATGCAATTATGGAAAATTTTATCTTTGAAGTTTTGGGATACTTTTTACTCAAAATGGGCCCATTTTAAGAATTCCTACAGTTATAACAACATAGGGACCTATTCGGGCATTATTTTAGACATGAAATTTTACGGGTCTTTACATCCTCCCCCACTTAAAATCATTCTTCCTCGAATGAGGATCGGGAAATCGCTTGGTTTTGGAAACACAATATGCCCAACACCAATTTTCACTAACTCCGATATTTTCTGAAACTTTTGCCAGTGTTTCCATTGTAACTAGGCCTATATACCTGTAAGAGAGCCCCCGAAACACATTTCCAGTTTAATGCTACATAATGCAGTTATTCTAACAACTTGTATATAACCTGGTTACCTCAACAACTTGCATGTATTAAATTACTTCAACACACTACACATAGTTCGGTTGACACCACAAATTTTCACATGGTACGATTATTACAATGAGTTGTACATGGTTCACTAATGCCACAAACCTGTACATCATTTAACTATCACATAAGTTGCACATAATTTGGTTTACTTCAAGGAGTTGCACATTACCCAAATAATCACAACATACACAAATATGGCACAACTTGAGAAGTTACAATAGTAGGGCAATTAGGGGGGGAAACGGGGTGATTTTGCACAAAACTGGACACAACACATAATTGCTTAGGGATGGCAGCCCTCACGATCACTACTAGACTTATTCAAAAAAGTGGGGATACTTTTCTTTCATTTCACTTTCCGCTTCCCACGTGGCTTCCTCGACTTGCTGACTTCGCCATAACACTTTAACAGAAGCAATTTATTTGTTCCTCAGTCTACGGACATGCCTATTAAGAATAGCAACCAGAACCTCTTCATATGACAATTCTTCATTGATTTCAATGGTCTCAACTGGCACGATGGCAGCTGGATCTCCAATTACCTTCTTTAGCATGGATACATGAAACACTGGATGCACTAATGACATTTCAGGGGGCAATTCCAGCCTATACGCGACTTGCCCTATCCTTTGAGCGATCTGATATGGCCTGCCATACCTTGGGCTCAATTTCCCTTTCTTCCTAAACCGCATCACTCCCTTCATCGAAGACACCTTCAATAATACCCAATCATCTACTTGAAACTCCAAACCTCTACGGCGAACATCCACATAGGATTTTTGACGACTCTGAGCAGTTTTAATCCTCTCCTGAATGACTCTAACTTTTTCCATAGCTTGGTGCACAAGATCTGGTCCTAACAATTCTGCCTCACCAACCTCAAGCCATCTGATCGGATATATACATCTCAAACCGTACAACGCCTCAAATGGGGCCATCTAAATACTAGCATGGAAACTGTTATTATAAGCAAACTCTATAAGCGGCAAGTGATCATCCCACCTACCCTTGAAATCTAAAACACAAGCCCAAAACATATCGTCAAGCGTCTGAATAGTCAGCTCTGCTTGACCGTCCGTCTATGGTTGGAAAGCTGTGTTGTGGTTTACCTGAGTACCCAAACCCTACTGAAATTTCCTCCAAAAGTTAGCTGTGAACTAGGCTCCTCGATCCGAGATAATAGAAACTGGAGTGCCATGGAGTCTGACTATTTCCTTGATATACAACTGAGCGTACTGTTCTACAGTATCGGTGGACTTGACTGGCAAGAAATGCACCGACTTTGTGAGTCGATCCACTATTACCCAATTGAGTCGAACTTGCACTGAGTGGGGGGTAATCCTACCACAAAGTCCATATTGATCATTTACCATTTCCACATTAGAATTTCCATAAGTTGCGTCAACCCACCGGGCCTCTGATGCTCGATCTTCTCTTGCTGACAATTCGCACACCTAGCCACAAAGTCCGCCACACCCCTATTCATACCATTCCACCAATAAATTTCCTTGAGATCGTGATACATTTTCGTAGAACCTGGGTGAACAGAATACCTGGAATTATGAGCCTCTTCCATTACCCTCTCCTGGAGATCATCCACATTTGGAACACATAATCTCCCTTGACACCGCAAGACACCATCATCATTGCCGAGTGAAAATGTTGAAGTCTTGTGGTTCAAAATTGCCTCTCTCAACTGTACCAATGCTGGATCTATGAATTGCTTTTCCTTGACTTCCTCCACAAGCGAAGACTCTGCTCCAATACACACCACGACATTTCCCTCGTCGAGGGTCGAAAGACAGACCCCAAGACTGGCCAATTGATAAACCTCCCGAGCCAAAGGACTCTGAATGGCATCCAAATTCGCCAAGCTACCCATGGATTTCAGACTAAGAGCGTCGACTACCACATACGCCTTCCCTAGATGGTACAAAATATTCATATCATAATCCTTGAGCAATTCCAACCACCTCTGCTGCTTTAAGTTCAACTTTTTCTGCTTGAATAAATGCTGAAGACTCTTGTGGTTTGTGAACACGTCCACATGGACCCCATAAAGATAATGCCGCTAGATTTTCAATGCAAACACAACCGCGACGAGCTCCAAATCATGCGTCGGATAATTCTTCTCGTGATTCTTGAGCTGCCTTGAAGAATACGCTATTACCTTACCACATTGCATCAACACACACCCCAAACCAAACCTCGAAGAATCACAATAAACCACGAATCCCTCTGTACCTTCTGTCAAGGTTAACACCGGTGCCGAAGTCAATCTTGATTTCAATTCCTTAAAAATATTTTCACAAGCATCGGACCACTGAAACATAACTGCTTTTTGCGTCAGCTTAGTCAATGGGGAGGCGGGGGTAGAGAATCCTCCACAAACCTCCGATAATACCTAGCTAGACCCAAGAAACTATGAACTTGGTCGTTTTTACATAACACTCTCGGTCGCCCAAGAGGACTGGCTATCTTTCTCTTTATACGCAATATCTTGAAAGGAAAAGAAAAACATCTACCTTGTTGTCGAGGTCGTTGGACTAGGCCAATCTTTCACCGCACCCATCTTTTGGGGATCAACCTGAATCCCTTCCCTGGAAACAACATGGCCCAAAAAGATGACTGATTTTAGCCTAAACTTACATTTTGAAAACTTTGCATATAACTTGTGTTGATGAAGAGTCTGCAGAACTGCCCTGAGGCGATTTGCATGATCTTCCCGACTTAGCGAATAAACAAGGATGTCGTCAATGAAGACAATCACAAAGGAATTAAGAAACGGTTTGAAAACCCGATTCATAAGGTCCATAAAAGCTGCTGGGGCGTTGGTTAGACCAAAAGACATCACCAGAAATTCAAAGTGCCCATAGCGAGTCCCGAAGGCGGTCTTAGGAATATCCTGCTCCCTGATCTTTAACTGGTGATACCCGGACCGTAAATCAATCTTAAAGAAAAACCTATCACCTTGCAACTGATCGAACAAATCATTTATCCGAGGCAGTGGATATTTATTCTTGATGGTGACCTTGTTGAGCTGCCGGTAATTAATACACATATGAAGCGATCCATCCTTCTTTTTGACAAAAAGAACCGGTGCACCCCAAGGCGACACACTTGGCCGAATGGAACCCTTTTCTAATAGATCTTTCAATTGTTCTTTTAACTCTCTCAATTCTGCTGGCACCATCCTGTAAGGTGGGATAGATATTGGCTGCGTATCTGGCAATACATCAATCCCGAAATCAATCTCTCTATCTGGCGGAATCCCATGAAGCTCATCCGGAAACACTTCAAGAAACCCATTCACAACCGGCACGAACTCGGGAGCAAGCACCTCTAAAGTGGTGTCCGCAACCCAGACCAAATGATAGATGCATCCCTTCCCGATCATCTTGGAGGCCTTAAGATAGGAAATAAACCTACCTCTCGGCATAACATCATTCCCCTTCCATTCGATAACATGTTTATTAGGAAACTCGAGCCTCGTAATTCTGGTTCGGCAGTCGAGTTTAACAAAGCACAAGTAGAGCCAGTCCATTCCCATGATAACATCAAAATCTACCATTTCTAACTCAATCAGATCGGCCGTGGTATCTCGACCACACACCATGACAACACAATTCCTATAGACTAGCGCGACCGTAATAGAATCACCAACCGGACTCGACACTGAGAACGACTCATGAAGCTGTTCGAGTTCTATCCCAAAAATCGAAGCAATAAATGGAGTAACATATGACAATGATGACCCAAAATCAATAAGAGTATATGCATAATGCGATTGGACAGTCAGAATACATGTGACAACATCTGGAGAAGCCTCCGCAATATGGAGACCACTCAAAGCATAGAACCGATTGGGTCCCCTTTGACCCCGTGCTCTACCCCTAGCTGCACCGCGCCATGCTGGTGCTGGAGGGCGTGCCAAAGATGTAGCAGCTGAAGAACTGAACGGCTGAGAAGTACCCCTACATGTGCCCTGACTGGGCGCACGACAATCTCGTTGAACATGGCCCCTCACTCCGCATCTATAGCATACTGGGATATCCAGGTAACATGGCTCAGAATGTAACCTCCCACACTTAGGACATGGAGCCCTCCGCTGTTGTTGGAACCTCCCACAAGAACGACCTGACTGATGGAACCTCCTGCTATCTTAACCAGGCCCTAAACGACCTCCCTGCTAGTAACTATGCCCTGATGGCGGCGCACTGGCTGAGGACTAAGCATAGGACTGAGATGGCCCTGATGACCCTCTCCCAAGGGCTGATCTCCCGCCTCCAACTGAACTCCCAGGGTTGCCCGCTGACCGAGCCCTACTACTGCTCTCTCTCTCTCCATTCTCATCTTCAATTTTAGAGCCTCCGTAGCCTGGGAAAAATCCACAATCTTACCATAGTTCATATCTGAATGCAAGGAAGCTTTAGCAGCCTCAATGACAGCCAAGGGACCAAGGCCCTGAACAAACCGACGAACTTTGGCCTCCATAGTCGGCATCATGTGGGTAGAATACTTGGACAAACGCACGAATTCCATATGGTACTCCCACACACTAATGTTGCCCTGCTTAAGGACCTCAAACTCTGCAGCACTGGATGCCATAACCTCGACAGGCAAGAAATGATCCATGAAGACATCTACAAACTCGACCCATCTCGTCGGAGGGCTCCCCTCTCCACGAGAACTCTCCCACATCTCAAACCATGAATATGCTGCTCCCTTTAGGCGATAGGAAGTTAAATCAACGACTTTTGTTTCAGTAGCCCTCATAACCCGAAGGGTCTTGAACATTTCATCTATAAAGTCTTGAGGATCGGCCTCTGGGTCGATGCCTGTGAACTCTGGAGGGGCTAACCGCAGAAACTGGTTGACCCTAGAACCTGAAGAATCCCCTTGCTCACTAGAGGACGCAGGGGCAACCTGTGATATTTGGGCCTGGGAGGCCACTAACTGAGTCAACATCTGAATAGCTCCCCTGAGGTCCCCATCAACAATACTGGGACCGGAAGCTGGGACTGAGGAAGGATCAGGAACATCAGCGGGAGGGATTTCAATACCCTCCGCTGGAGCAGGAATAGGGATAGACTGGCCTGGCACAGAGGAGTCAGGCAGATTCAAGGTCGGGGAATCTTTCTCACCCGGACCATCAGATAAAGGATTCATGGCCACACTTGGGGTGGCATTGGCCTCTAGGCTGAGTCGAGATCTCTTCTTGGGCGCCATTTACTGAAAATTAGAACAATGCACGAGTTAGATAAGGATATTCTCACCTTTTGCTTCATCGCACGATACAGAGTAACAATGAAAGGGTATTTTCCTAAATGTTCATGCAGCCCCCTAATTATAGATATGGTCGACAACACACCGATAAGAAGGGCTCTACTAGACATGGCTCGGAGATATATTAGGACACCTTTAAAACCTTAGGCTCTGATACCAAGTTTGTCACGCCCCAAAATCGAGGGACGAGACCCGCGCCTAACCGGATGAACCCAGTCAAGCGGACCTGGTTTGCCTTTCCTACCCAACGTATTACCCCATGTTCATAACATAAATTATTCCATGTGAGTTAGACAATTTAGCTTCAAAGTACAATTTACAACATCATTCCATTTTTTCTCTTTTAACTTTCAACAATAGATAATCCAAAACATTCAAGTTCCATACAACCTTTCTGATTTGCGATCCACCATTACGAGTGAGTGCAACTACCGCCCAAAATATACATATATATACAACCCACACAGTGTCTACGGAGCCTTTAAGAGTACTAGGAGTTTTACATAAAATCACCGGCAACAAGGCCCCGGCTATACCTTTTACGTCATAAGCAAATGAGAATGGTACAATCAACACACGACCCCGAGAGGAAATGGGACTCACTAGAACTGATGAAGAGATGAAGAGGAGGCACCACTAACGGCGGGCTGAGCTACCTGCTACGGAACCACCTACATCTATATAAAAGATGTAGCGCCCCCGGAAAAGGGACATTAGTACCGTTGAATAGTACTAGTATGTATGAACAAACTTTACTCTAATCAAATCAAACAATACATAGATAGGAGACAGCTAAAAGAAACCAACAAATAGTGCACATAAATATGGAAACAAAAACAATTGAGAGTTTCACAAATTCATATTTCAACACAATCATATTCAACCCATATTCGATCTCATCATTCCACCCTTATTACTCCTGTTGCGGCGCGCAACCCGATCCCACCGGACAATCACTTTTCAGTCTTAGTACATTCTGTTGCGGCGTGCAACCCGATCCCACCATACAATTCACATTCCACCCTTATTACCTCTCCACCCTTATTACTTCATGTTGCGGCGTGCAATCTGATCCCACCGGACAGTCACATTTCATAGCAACAATAACAGTCCACAATTCAATCACAAGGCTTCATATCATCAAGAGTATAATATCATAACAACCAATCAATCGTGTGTTCGCAAGAGTCTTTATCAACCTTTAATTAAATCGAAAAGATTCTCATAAATCAAGAATATAAATTCATTACAACCAATAATCTGTACGAAGTCAAACCACAACAAACCTTGCCAAACAATGACTCATATCCAATATTGCCATGGTCATTTAGTTTGATTAAATCAATTCACAACTCCTTTTCATCACTTGTAACACAACCCTTAGTACTTAGATACATTCACACATTTCGGTTCTTCACCATTATTTTATACCAACATATTCAAGCACTTAACGAACCTTGCACATGATAGAGTAATCACATAGAAATCATCTTTCACAAATTCAATTAACATGATAATCGACTAAGAGAATCAGAGAATGAAATCTTACACCTCAATACTTCAGAACAATCAATTCACATGTACTCAGCAAGAAACTCATACTAAATGCTCGGACACCAACAAGGTGACTCTACGAAGATTAAAGTTAGCCATACATACGTCGAATCGGAATTCCCTTTTAGTTTATATCACAAATCACCGGACCGTCTAGCACCGTCAATCTATTCCACAATGTGACATATTTCGTTTTAGAATTAGGAGCCATGAACATAACTCGAACTCATTTAGGCATTTTATCGAACGCTATGTGACCCCCTTTCGATTACTGTCCCTTTTTAGTGAAAGAATACTTTAACTAGCTTCCCTTTACTAGGTCATGGAAGATTGTTTACATGCATGCAAAGTTTCAACTTTTCCTTTTCAAGAACCAACCTATGTGTGTTTTATTCTTAACAAAAATCTGAGAATTAAAGGAAAATGGGGTGAGGACTTACCTCTTAGAGTGAAGAAGATGAAGATTACTTGAAAATTTGCAGGCTTGAGTGATGTTTGAAGATTAAATTTTGTCACGACCCACACTGGAGGATCATGACTAGCACTCGGGCCATATTTGCCGATCACCAACGTACATTTTATCTAGTCTTCTTTATTATCTTTAAGGGATAACGAGATCAATAAAATTGTAGATATAGATCATGAACATACATCACATGGGATGACTAGATTGCTAAGAAACTACATAAAAGTTACGAGCTACAACGCTGCCATGAAAGACTATACAATAAAAATTAGCCAACAAGGCATACCAAACTATACATGAGTCGACACCCGTCTATGAGCCTCTAAAGGAGCATAAGTAATGCAACATAGCCGGAACAGAGCCCCGACATACCCATAAAATCTATAACAAAAATGCATACCAAGACCACGACAAGTCTAGAGAAGGGATCTCGCCTATAACCGCTGAACTGGAAAGCCTATTTGGGTTGGGGAGTTGTGTCTACCTGTCTATCAGGACCTGCAGCACGACATGCGTAGGAAAACATAAATAAGAATAGTAATGTAAAAAGAGATGTATGAGATACAATCTGTAGCATCTGAGTGCTTCTAAGAGACAGTAACATGAAATTCATGATACATATATACACATAATCTTTTTAAAACATCCGCCTCTGTGGGCATCATCATCATCATAGAACATTCGCCTATGTGGGCATCATCATTATCATATCATACCCGCCCTCAAAGAGGACACGGTAAACCCAACTGATTAGTGGTTGCACAATAGGTGCCATACCCGGTCGACTATAGCACGGCTCGATAGAGTAAATTAGCTAGCTACATAGATATATAATGCATGTAGGACTCATTGGAATCATATTCTGAACCTTTCGGAGTGACGTAAGGTCGATATTCTCCGTACATGTTATTAGGATTAACACTTCATCAAGAATCTTATAATAATCAGGAAGTACCAACAACATTGATAAAATAAGAATAAGNACAAATGTCATAACTACTCAATCTACAATAAGAGAAACGACACTATCGTTATCTTTTAAGCGTCATAACTATTATGTATCGACCAAAACCTATTTTACGATGAAACGAACATCACCTCCCCTATACATATGGCTTCACACAAGTAAAAAAAATCACCAAACAGACCAAATAACGTCAATAATAATCATATTGAGCCTCCCAAAACAGTCCACACACAACCTAATCACTTCATACATAAGATGACCACCGTAGTCGTGTCAAACGACCCGGAAATATTACAACGAATGACCAGATCACAACCCTACATATATATGGTGTTTCTCCACACCCTTCCTCCTCCAAAACTCCACAAAATAGTATTAAAACACGCAGCTCAACAGCAATACAAAACAATCCGCTACAAGTCAAATAACGCAAACTCACGGCTTCCGATCACCGTCCCGTGAGTTCTAACTATTAGGAAGCACATTTACCAACCTTCCTTGATATTTAAACACTTAAATACAGATATTAGATATTTCTTAACTATGAATTAACTTCCAAAACTCTAACTACAAAGAAAAGGGAGAGGCGGTATAATGACACTTACGTCGTAGGGATCGTTTTGATGTTATTGCTTCTCGATTTCATGCCCGGGATGATATTCTTCTTTGAAACCCTAGTAGATAGCTTGAGGTTATGTTAATGGGTGTTCTCTGGTCGTTGTATTCTTAATAATAAAGATAAAGCCGACCTAATATTTATATATATCAAGTTTGGAAAAGTCAAAGAGGTGCTAGCTTGGAACCCTAGGATTGGTCCATCTTCCGACCCTTATATCTTTTTATCCTGATGTCGTATTAACGAACGGTTACGAACGTTGGAAACTAAATTCCAAGACATTCAATTTGGTATATAATATTTCCCAATAAGACCTCATATAATACATGAAATGTATTGCTCAAAAAGCTCTAGTGATCCACCTACTTGTCACTTATGATGTCTGCGCAGTCTCGCGAAATTGCAAATATCTCTCTACTCATATGTTGTATCGATGAACGGATTAATCCGTTGGAAACTAGACTCATAGATATTCAGTGTGGTAGGTAGATCATCCCTCTAATTCCAAGTATATTGGGAGAAAATCTCAGTTACATTTGACCTAATGTTAAGCACATTATGAGTGTAACTTGTGAAGACCTTTGCCAACTTTTGTTCCACCACTTGCTTGACTTCAAANCTCTTGGTACTCGTTATTCATGATCTTAAATATTTATAACCTCCAACGTAACATGATTAACTTCCTTTATATTTCATCAAATAGAATCTTATTTCTGAGCTTACATCGATTGACTTACGATGTACTCTCACGTACGAAAACATGGGGTGTAACATCATTCCCCCTTTGGAACATTCGTCTTCGAATGTTGACTAATGCACTTTTCCATATCTTAAGCAATAAGTCTTACGAACACTTTAATATTGTCTTTCCCATCAAGGGAGTTTTTTTCGGTGAATAAATCCAAAGTCTAGAACATTCCCCTCTTTAGGCCTCTTTCTCACACCACGACTTGTGGTCAAACTCCTTTCAATGTCGTAACTATTTCTACCTTCTTTCATGCAGCCTAGAAAAATCTAACCTTGAATGTGCGCCAATGCAACTCTTATCTCTTTTTTTTATTTCTTGTTAGCTTGTAACCTATCTTTAGGATTCACTTGGTGAACATATATTGTACTATGACAAGCTATCCCTCTGGGCATCTATAGGTGTACTAAAGTTCTTTGTTTGGTATTTTGTTGAACTTACGGCTATTGCTATATCTTGTTTTATAGCCTCAGTTATCTATGCTTATGGCTTTACCACTACTAGGTAGGTCATACTATACCATAACTCTTACTTCGGTTTATTATTATGGAGAGTTGCCACCCAACTCCAGGTTTTTCTCTCACCGCTTATCCTATATGTATAAATCTAAGCCATTTAATGCTTCCTTATTACCGTCCATCTTAAAAATGACAGCATAATTCTCATCTCATACATTGTAACCTTCATACATTCATTGTTGATTCACCTTAATATTGATCTATAGTGTACACTGATAATTTAAAATCTCTTATGTAATATATCGTCACTAGGGCTTACGTCTCATCGGGGAACATCTGAAGTGATTTTCCTTATCCACTTAGGGACGATACTATAATGCAATAACTGTATTTCATAGCATCCCAATGTGATTCATCTTATGGG